>BSAI01000162.1:3293202-3318509 GCA_036245035.1 Adrianichthys oophorus
TATATATATATATAAATAGAGAGGGAGAGAGAGAGCGAGACAGACAGACAGACAGACAGCAGAACTCAATTTATATCTGCTTCCAGTCGCCAGCATGAGGCACATTTCCTTGTCTTTTTATTTATTTACTGCGGTCCTTCCAAAAACCTGCCTTTCTAGAATATTATTTTAGTTCATATAACCGTTATTAAACTATTATTGTGGCTCAAAGAATGGACTGTTCATTGATAGATTAGACCCCAACCAGAGTCATTTTCCTGCTTTGAGAAAGTAAAAAGAAGTTAAAGGGATGACCTTTTCCACCTTGAGTTTTGTGTTTGCCATCAGGACAGTTGTGTCATCATCCAATTACCACCAAGTCCTTATTGCTCAAAGCATCCGTCAAATGGCTGAACTTCAGTATGAAGTAATCTTTTGAGTCACAGACAGAGGAAGCTCTCCCTCCAGTATCAAACACCTGCCAATAAGATGACCTTGATGTGACTACTGATAATGTCAAGCCTTTTAGCAGTGTGTCTTCATTGAACTTATTTATTTTGTCATATAGACATTAAACTTTAAAAAAAAAACTTTAAACCAAAAAGGCCACATTTGCACCTTAAAAAGATTATTTAAATCTGTCAATTCTCAGCTGCCTTTCTTTTTCATTTTATTATTTTTAAGCAATCGAAATAATAAAGTCATATTATTACATGTGGAAAAACTCAATGTCTGTCATGAGTCTTAGCGATGTGACTGTCAGCTAGGGTTAGTCATTAAAACAAACAAAAAAAAAAAACAAAAAAGCAATGCTTTCAACCACAACCAGCTAGTCACCCTCTTTGAAAGATTTCACACTGTTGGCTTCACCTCCCCCAGATTTCTCTTTTATGCATGTGAAGCAGTGCAGGGTGGCTTCCTACAAAAAGCCAGGCTTAGTGATGCTCTTGAGAACAAGTGTGTGAGTCAGCACAACCATTTGGGAATGAAGCTTATGTCATAAAGTCCAGAGGGAGCTGGTAGGACCAACACAGTTAACTTATAAATGCAGAAAGATCCCACATCTAGCAAATTTGTCTCTGTCAAACTAAAACCCCAGGTGGAAGAAAGAATGGAATATTTTTGTTGTTGTTGTTTTTCCTAGCAAAAAATTATTTACTCCACAAAGACAACCAGTGTGTTTTTGAACAAAGCACAGTCACAACAGTGGGTTTTGAACCCTAATCAGACTTAGACACTATATATTGTAATGATTTATGTAATTTAAGCTCATGTTTTAAGCTCATTTTCATTTTTTGACATTTCATTGAATTGGCTAATCATTTTGCTCTAACATGTTATTTTATGTGCTTGTATTTGTTCAAACTGATTTGATTGGAAATTTTAGTTAGAAAAACTGAAACTTTTTTTTTAGTAAAATAAAATGTATTACTTCCAGTATTGGGATTAAAAGACGCACCATGAATGAATGGTCTATTTTTGAACTGATGTCATTTATAAGGAGCACCAAGCTAACAGGCAAGACAAAAAAGTCAGAGATAAGTCCGTCAGTCAGCCAGACTTTATTAACTGTGTTCACAGTAACTCTAGAACTTGTTTATTACACACTACACGTTAGCAATGTTAACAGTTAGTCGCGTTAGTCACATTGGCTTGTTCACAATACCTGTTACTCCCAACCTTGTTTGCAAAAACAAAAAAAAAAACAGTCTGACATAAGCCGCATTAGCATATTCACAATAACAGCCCACCAAACATTTTGATATAGCACTGTGTATCTCTCAAAATTGCTTTGATCTTGGTAAAATACAGTACTAATTTTGCTTTAGAAGTCAGATATGTGCTTTATTCAAAAACTAAACAACTTGTTAAATGACATAAAAATCAACTGGCTATACACTTTGCCGAGGCTTTGTTTGTCAAAGTAGAAAAGCAAAACTAAGCATATTTCATATTTATTTTGTTGTGAAATACCACTGATTGTTATCTCAGTTAACCATCACAGCAATAAAAAAAGCAAGTATATTTGGAAGCCAGCTCATCAGAAACTGGTTTCACAGATAAAGTGGGGAAGGAAGCAGCAAAAGCCAGAGGAATGCTGCTCGAGCTGTACTTAAAACAATGCAGAGGCTCTAAAGGGGAGCAAAGAGACCGCCTGCTGGGTGACACAGTCCTGAGTGTGGGCTCCATCTGCACAGTGCTCATCTCCACTCATTACGCTGATTAATCACTCCACACCACCCACTTTCACCCTCACGCCAATCACCATTAATCCACACAGACAGATGCTCACACATACAAAGACGACGGATGCATATGGGTTGGCAAATAATAAAAGGAAATGAATTTACTCTTGCTAATGTTAGAACGAGTGGGTGATTGTCAACCCCCAAAATATGACCAAGTAAATAATTAAATTTAACTGTTGACAGAATAACAAAGATGCATTATGCACTTAGAAAATTTTCAGCAACAAGTTCTCAAGACAGGAAGAGTTATTATGTCTAGGTTTACTTCTTCCACAGAACAGTAAACAGAAACAAATAAATGAAGATTTGATGCAACTCCCTCTTGTGTTTAGAATGATGCTGGTGCAGTCAACTTCAGAAGTTTTAATGCTCAGGGACAGTCTCCTTTATGAGATTGTCTGTTTTCTTTGAAATTCTTGCTATCCCAAAAGATGACAACAAAGAATATTATACCTTCTACCAAAAATGTAGACAGAGCTGTTCTGTGTATTGAGGGTAGGAATCCCAATTGTCTGGTTTGTTTGACTATTGTGATTGTTATGATGAGCTCTTAGGCCCAGTTCAGGGTGCAATGCTATGTAGCACCATGTCTGCCCCTATAATTTCACAGAACACCTCAGGGACTGCAGCTAAAGAAAACCCTGCTCTGATCTGTGGTTTGCCTAGGTGATAAATCTATACCGCCATCTGAAAACATCTTTTTTTTTTTTACCAAATTAGGATTGTAATTTGATTTCTGCATTGGTGACCATCTGTATGAATCACTCCAAACACCTGCCATTTATTAAGTTTTACTAATTGAAATCAGACCACACCTGTGAAAGGGATGGAGGCATAATATAAATTATGTCTGAGCATGAACCTATGTGTGACATTCCCCTGTTCTGAGTTAGTTTGTTTAGCATACGTAAAAACAGAAATCTTATGCTCAAAATGAGCACAAGCCGAAGGGGAGGCAGAAGGGGAAAACAGTCTTGCCCTGGCATTTTTTAAAGTAGAATGAGTACATTCCAACAAACCATTTCAGCAAAACAGTTGGTTTTTCCTTTTATAGCACTCTGCATTTGTTTTTGGCAATAATGAACACTCCAACCTTGAGAGGTTGCTTTGCATGGCACACCAGGACCAACTGAAAAAAAATAGTCTTCATTAATGTTTTTTTAATTTATTTTATTTTTTAAATGTAATACTTTGAAAGCTCTACCACAAGAAACTGGTGTTCTATGTAGAATTTAGTCAATGTCAGTTAAGCAGAGAATTGATACATGGAGGGATTGGTAAAATTGAAAGGGTCTGAGGAAGAGAGTTGTGTTCATAATGTGTACGGAACTCTGTAACTCAATCTTGTTATCTTACCCATTCGTCGACATGCCTCAAGTAATGAGTTGTCAGCAGAATGCAGCCGTGCGCTAGCCTTGAAGTATCCCTATGATGTGTCAACCTGGCAGAGAGGATAGATAGACGTTGATTGGCTCTCCTTATTCTGTATTAGGGCCCATCAGCACCTAGGCGATGATGTACACATTCCTGAATGCTGCCTGACACTCCTGGCTCTTCCCATTCATCCAAGTTCTATGTGATTCTTCACAATTCCACTCTTTTTCATCTCCATGCACCTGTCATGCAAACATACACATCGTACAAAGATGTAGATAGATGCCATCAGTTATCCCACTGGCTTTTAGCCCATGTGCAATTTTTCCATTTATCATTCAAACAATACATTTAGTGTCTTTCATATGCTGAAGCAAACTCACATTTACATGCAGCACATCTCTTTTTCTTTGTCTTTCCCATTTGCCTTTAATTTGGTGGTGCCAGTAAACAGAGGTCGTCTTTTTTATATAAATCAGGTCAGCTTCAGAAAGACATCCGAGTCACCCCACTATCGTAGCCTGTATAACAATGAGATAAAGAGGACAATGAAAAACACAGAGTGTTGGCTTTGTGAAAACAGGCAGAGCCTCAGAAAGCCTGGCAAAGGTCTGCTTTTAAATGGCTGACAGATTGACAAAGTTATTCATTGCTTTTGTTTGTGAGCAGCAGAATCAGCAAGGGAAAGGTCCTATAGACCTTGTTTATACGAGAAAAGAATCATGCCCATGTGCTTTAGGCTTTAGAGCCATTTCTGCATTGTGTAATTTTGCATGAAAGAAGGAGTCACCTAGTTTTGTTCTAGTTGAACCTAGACTGGGTATCTATTCTTTCAATGGTGTAGCTTAAATCACAGCATGAGGATTCTCATTATTTTGCTTTTATTGATTATAGCTTCCATTATTTTGTTTATTGAGTTCCCCTAAAAGTCCTTGATTGTCTTTGGTGACAGCAAAGTGGATATTCCATGGTGTGTGGTTTTATTTCTCCTCTTGAAAGAAGAGAACTCTTACTACTACAACTACTTATTTTAGTGGTCCCAGCTCTCTTCAGGTCATTTACCAGTTCTTCTGTGTAATTCTGGGCTCTTTTCCCTCAAGATAATTTGTACCCCACTAGGTAAGATCTTGCATGGAGCTCCAGTTGGAGGTAGTTTGTCAGTGATCTTGTATTTCTTCAATTTTCTAATAAACAGTTGATCTCTTCTCATCATATTGTTTTCTTATTGTAGATGGGTGCATTCCAGTCTTGTTCAGGTCTACAATCTTGTCCCAGGTCTCCTTTGACAGCTCTTTGGTCATTGTGGATATGTTGCAATTATACTGTTTGAGGGTGAATTCATAGTATGCAGCACAAGGTACCAACTGCAGGGTAGCCATACCTTTTCACACACCATTATTTTGTTTTCTGTTATTTTGAAAGGGTAAATGATGGAAATAAAGCATTTTTTGACATATTAGAAGGATGTCTCATGTGTAAACGTATGCCTTCAGGAGATTTTTCTTGGGTTCTTTATACACAATAAAATAACATTTTACCTGGGGTGCCCAAACTCTCCATCCCCAGTTTATGTGGTTAGGATGGAAATATTATGCAATAAATTATAAATTCTAAAATGGTGCATACTTATATAGCACTTTTCTTTCTTCATTGAAGTCCCAAAGCGCTTTACAGTCATGGTCCCATTCACCCATTCACATTCACATTCAAACACTGATGGCGGCTCTGCTGCTGAACACTGGTGCCAACCTTCCATCAGAGGCAATGTGGGGTTCAGTGTCTTGCCCAAGGACACTTTCACACATGGGCAGACAAGGCAGGAATTGAACCTGCAATTCTTCGATCACAGGCTGACTGCCCTTTCCACTGCACCACGGCCACCCCATAAGACAAATTAATAAGAAAAATTATGCAACAAAAAGTAAAATCAGATGAAACAGAAATTTAATTGAGTTTTGTGTCCATTTTCCTTTCATTGTAGAGGGAAAATGCTATGCGATGTGTCCACATGCTACATAAAAGCACATGTTTCATTTTGACCTAAGTGCATCCATTTCAGGTTGCTGATAATCATGTCAAATGGCGGCAATAAATTCATATTTAAAGTCACAGGTAAAAAAATTAATCTGTGTATTAAACCCAAATGGAAAACAGGATATTAAAGGCTTTTCAGTCATTGTTGCTTGAAAATGTCGTGCATGAGCAGGGATGTAAAAGTAAGTCCTATATTCTAATTTACGTCTGTTATTTGATTCTTCAAAGACAGAGAACAGTTAAGAAGTTTAATGAAGTGCAATTGGAAGGAACATTTAATATTTGGTTCAGGTTTTCAACCAATAGGACAACTTTTTTTAACAAGAAGAGTTGAACAAACCATGACACTAATGGTTCATTGTCCCGAGCACAGGTCTTTAGCCATAACCTATAGAGTTGCATTTGATACAAACAAAAAGAAAATATCAGTAGGGAAAAAAAAACAAAAAAAACCTATATTTATTTAGTTCTTACAGTTGCAGAAAAAAAACGAGTTTTTGCCGCCACAGGACAGTCCAGCAACCAATGCAGTGTTAGATATATTTGCAATCCAAATGGAGTCTGCACTTATATGACGTACTCTGTCAAATGACTGAATAAAATTTAAACTAAACTAAAACTGGGTAGTACATCAGAATAATCGTCTAACACACATCACCAAATCTTAAAAAAACAAAAAAAAACAAACAATATTTAAAATAATTAAAGTAATGCTGTTGTCCAATCAAATTTCAGATCCAAATTTAAAAGATTTGCGGTTTGGACCAAAAATAACTCAAGCCAGTTAGTTTCCATTTTGCAACTTGTGTGGGTTACATTAAAAGTACAGTAAACTTGAACTAAAGTAAATAAAGAATGATGAAAACTGCAGTGGATCACATCCTTTTCCAACCCCTAATAAAAATCTGCCATATGATCCAGCATCTTAAAATGAGAGATTCATCGCTAAGAGCTTCAGATTTTGGTGTGTGTGGTAAGTTACTGCTTGTCAGCAGACGATACAGCCCTGGGGGCTTGTTTTGCAGAATATCAGAGTAGCTTCTAAATTCTTAATGTCTGCCAATGTATTTTATATTACCCTATCTTCTTTTCAAAAAGAAAGTCTAATGACTAACACTTCGCTGCTGCTATACGGTCCTAATTACTATTTCCCTATGTTGTGTGCAAATGCAATATGCAAAGAAAAAAGTTTGAAAGAAGGACAAAGCAATTCTTGCATTTAACATCAGCATGTTCTAATGAATCAGCTGGTGCATAATATTGTACAAACACATGCTTTAGGCAAGTGTTGGGAAGTATTTAAATGTATCTTTTAATTTAGGTTGAACATTAGATGAAGAATCCTTAAGGGAAATGGTATATTGATATTCAGTCAAAGTGACACATCAGGAATACATATCCCATCAGCACTTTATTATTATTATTATTATTATTTTTTTTCATAAAAGTTTGGATCTATGTAGTCTATCTTTTAATTGCACGTTAAAACATTTTTGTAGCAGCCTGTTTTATTTATTTGGCAACAATTTTTTTAACATTTACTCTGTAAGCTCATTTAGGACAACTTGCTTACCGGAATGTAGCTTTTGCAAACCATTCCTCCAGTTAATTGGAAAATAGCAAGACCAAGGCCAAATACTGACCACCAACATTTCTTTTTCTAAAAAGGACCTTCCTGTATTATCTACTCCACATTAAACTTAAATATTCTTTACTTATAGGATGTGAAGAGTTGAAAATAGCTAAAGCTTTGTGCTACAGTCACTGAAAAGTCTATATAAATGCGCATATATATCCATTTTAGGCTTTTGCTTTCAAAATTTGCGTTCACACATTAGCAGTTTTGTGAGTCAGTTTTCGGCGGTTCTTTGTCCAGAACTTGTGGCTACTGAACGTACGTCAAAAGTTAAGCCAGTTGAACTTTGTCCAGTCAGGAACTTAGATCTGGTATTAATGTAATGGTTGCGTCGTTTTCAATTCCAAGTTTCCAAGCGTTTAAAAAGTGATCATGAAGGAGATATTGCTGTTCCTGCCTGGCCAGAATTATATGACACCATATTTTTATATATTGTAATAGAGTTTTGAAACAGAAAGCCTGGAGCAAGATTCATATTTGTTGAACGTAAAACACATGGGTATGGCAGTTGTAACTAAGGCTTTATCAAGTGTCCAATATTGGACCAAATAGGCAGCAACTTTAACTTAAAATACATCAAATTATTTTGTTTATGCTGGATAGTGTTAAAAGTGCTTAGAAAACATTAGATACAGTCTATATTTCATAAATAAAGCTTGTTGTTTTCCTAAATGATGATATACTTGTGACATAAAATCCAGATGCAGAGTGGTGAGGTTCTCCCTGCAAGCACAAATGTTGTTTCATTCCTTTCCTTCAGCTCGCCATAGCAACAACCTTTCTGGTAGGTCTCACAGGAGTCTTTCAGACTAGCACTGCTTGTTATTATTATTTATCTCTCTTGTCAATCATCCCCATCACTACACATGCTCATCAATATTCATGGGCCCAGCATTACATGTGGTTGCTCATTGACTCCAGGGCCTGGCAATGGCGATGCCAGTCTTTGTTCACTGCTGTAACAGGTGATTGTAATAGACTGGCACATTGTTGAGCATCATTTTCACAGTGTAGGAGTGCACATGTGGGATAAGGCGATAAGTGCGGGCATGTTGGATTAGAGCTGAAGCAGAGAAAACGAGTTCCCCATGGGCTTAATTGCGGTTTACTTTGTCACGCAGAACATACCACTTCTGCATCAAATGCTAATTTAACTAAGAAAACTGAAATGTATTATGAGGATTTGCAGGGCTGGAAGCATAAGACAGGAAATGGAGGGGAAGTGTTTAATAAACAAGTAAAAAGCAATAGAGTCATTTTAGTGTAGCATCAAATATGTTTTAGAAAGTGATGGCTCGGACCCAAATTACTAAATGTATTTCTTACTGATCCTCAACAAGCTGCTGATATGTAGCCAGAGGGTTCTGGCCAGGTCCTTGGTCCCCGGGTTGAATATTGATTAAAAGTAGTCACAATGACAAATATGTCCACATTACACAGTCAAATGTGTGTGAGTTCATGCACAATACAGCAAAGCAGTTAAAGTTTGATTATTTACAACCTTCTCAGCTCTTTCTCTGGCATTCTGGGTGCTGTAACTCAGTTATGTGGGGCAAAGATTTTATTTTATTTTTTTTCAGTTTTCATTGTCCAATTCGGCATCTTTATTGCAGTGACAGATGGAACATCACTCAGAGAGACACTGTCATGCAGCAGACTCCACAAACAAACTAATTTCTATTACAGTTTTGCATGCTTGCTCACTTCTTATTTGACTGACATTCTCATCCTATGGTGGCTGTATGAAAATACAGTTGCACAAGAAGATTGCTCTGAAATAAAGGATTATTACAGTGAGGGGTGTATGAAGTTTTTTTTATTTTAAAGTTTGAAATACGATTAAAGTTTGTCCTTATATGTTGCCTAAAATCATTTCCAAAACAAAAACTATGATGTAATCACATGTTTTTTAAGATATTTGATGGTTTTCTTTATCTCACTATTTTGACATCCTGCAATCTGTATGTTTCTAAAAAAGTGTACTTTTTTTCTTGGTAGTTTTTTTTTTCTTTCCTTCAGTATATTTTCCAGCTATCACAACACTCTATTTGTCTTTTCTTTGTGCATTTGAAGCTATATTTGTTTTATTCGTATTGTTCCTAATCTCACTTTACACATTCCACACTAAATTCTCGAGCTCAGGTGTGCACTTTCATCCATATTTTATTTCTAAAATGGAAAATTCAATGTCACACTAAGTCTGTCAGGTTTTCCAGCCCCAACACTCAAATTAATCCCTCCCCCCATCCCCCTGTCAGCCTGTTTGCCTCTGTGTCGGTACTGGTGTCTTTCTCGCAGTCTACATTCCTCATTTAGTTTAATGCGATTTTAAAATTTGTCACAGTCAGTTTGTTGCCTGTCAATCTGTCACCAGAGCTTTGCTCACACTGAGATTTGAGGTGTTTTGTGGTTTCACAAGGTTTGATTGTCAGCTTGTTTGACTTATGTTTATCACCTTAGAATCACGCTATTTTGTTTTTTAATAATATTTTTTTTCCTTTTTTCTAAATTGTCTTCTTTTAGACAAACATTGATGTAAATGTATGTCCTGTGTTTTTTTTTTTTTTTTTTTTTTTTTACTGAATAGATTGACCTAAACTTTCTATTTCACTTGGAAAGACTATAAGAGTTCACAGATGTGGTCACATGGTTGGTGTGTTGTCCCAAATACATACATTGCAAAAAGGAGGTAACAGGACTTTACAACTGTCCTTGAAGACAGAAAGTACTTTATAGTCACAGTCCCATTCATACACACATTCACTCATTGATGGTGACTGCTGTCGAACACTGGTGCCAACCTATAACCATCAGAACCAATGTTTCTTGCCCAAGGGCAAGGACGGGCTAGAAGGGGACCGAACCTTCAATCTTGCACTCTACCTCTTCACCACCGCCATCAAATACTAATCTTGCAAAATCACAAAAATAGTAAAACAATCTATGCATACAGCAAGTTATCTTTACTTAACAAGAAATCTTATAATACTATATCAAAATCTAGAAACAAGGAATTTCACACAAACGTTCAAAAAAAGAGAACCATAAGCTAAAGAAGCTAACTGTTTGATAGAATTTATTCAAGTTGACTGTGGTATTTAGCCTAATAAGTATTTTTGCTACTTCTAAGCAAATGATTTGCATTTTATCTGTTTGCAATGGACCTAATTGTAGTTAATTTTAATTAAAGTGAAGAAAAAAAAATATTGTAATGAGTGGGACAATGAGTGGAAATGACTCATTTTAGAAGAAAAATAAAACAAAATAAAAGTTTAATATCTTTTTTAATAAATCCACAGGAAATATAAAACTAACTTTTGTTCTTAGAACACAAATCTAAATTTGGTTTCCAAAATGACAACAATCTTACTTGTCATCATTTATTAAAAGACAAAATAGCTTTTTTAAAGTTGAACCAAACATTACATTACAATTTGGGGTTTTATTTTGAGTCTTAAATCAAGTTTTATTTTTTTTATTTTACTTTTATTTTCAAGAGTATGGAGCAAAAGGATTTTGACTAATTTTAATTTAAAATATTGTATTTTGAGATTTTAGCTCGTAATAACACAAAAAAAATCTTGACTGTGCTGATTTTGAGAAAAACTTGGAAAGTTGTAGAGCAAAGATAAGGATGAAAACATTAAAATCTAGTAAAACTTCTTTAAAGTCAAAAAACAAGGTTTTAAATTCGTGCCATATAGTTTGCAGTGTACAATGTCTTTCTTTGTTTTGTTTTGTTTTTTTTCTTGAAGAATTTGAGTATGGCAAATGTAGAGCAGAAGATTTTTGATGATTACTCCCTAATCAAAAGATCACACCCACGTTCACCCTTAGTGCAGTCATGAATATAAAACATAGCTGCAGATATTTTTTTTTTCAATAATAGACTGTAAAAACATGTATTTCAGTTATGAAGTTATAGTGTCTCATGTTTGAGCGAATAGGGCTGACCTGATGGCAGAACGAACCCTTAATGGGAACTGTGTGAACTGCCCCTGGCTTTACTTTTGCTTTCAAAAGGGCTTCAACTCAAATTTGAAAAGGATATCTCCTTGGATTGTAACAAAAACTAAATCCCCAAAAAAGTCAATTTCAGGACTTACAATTTTGGACTTTATTATTTAAAAAGAAGAATTTATAGAAAGTCAGAAGGTTCAAGCTAAAGTCAAAATGGAATTATGAGGATTCTAAACGTGAAGAGAAACCGGTTCTATGAGAAAATAGTACAAAGTAGGCATTACAGAATTAAATTTGTTTCTGTTTTTATACAGCACTTTATTCAGGTCTTCTTTTAAGAATCAGCTGATCGTTTGTTATTTCTGCTTTATTTAACCCAATTCATGTAAGACTTTATTGTTTGAGCTTTTTATAAACTGCATGTCTCAGGCTATATTTTTAGTGTTTAGTTATGTTTCTGTTTCATTGTTTGAAGATTACTGTAGGGAATTCATTTCTCCCTTCTGTCTGAGAACTTTATTGGAGAAGACTTGTGACAAAAATGCTACAAATATATATATTTGGCTTTAAACTAAGCTAAAGCTAAAGCTAAAGCACCACACGAAGTATATCCAGTACTGGTGATAGTTTGTGAAGCGGGTGCTCCATGCATTTACAACACCAGCCAGTGTTACCTTGGCATGTCTTCCTGAAGGCTTTGATACTGTGAACTTGATTCACAGGAACCTGGCTGACAGCAGAGGAGATCAAAGTATGGAAGTAAAAGCCCTGCAGATACTGTCATCCTGGACAAATGTTTACTCAACCATAACCTGTATCTCTGTATTACTTTGACAATCTTTTACCTTCTTAACTGCTTCTAGTCTTCACACACTGGACTTTCTTCAGTAAACTGGATAATCTGGAAAAAATACAAACCTCGATGAAAACTCCAGAACAACTTTCTGGTTTACTTTTTTACCATATTTTCCGCCATTACGGGCGGGACCAGCTCATATACAAAGGGCACAAGTGGTCTACGTTGATGTCAGCTACCCTCCGACCCATTTTGAAACACGGACCTACGAGTCTAAAGGTGCTTACACGCCGAACGCGAAGTGGATGCGGCCAGTTTCCATGTAAAGTCAATGGTTTAGATGCAAATTGACTTTCTGTAGTGCAAATTGAGTGGCCGGTATGGTGCGAAAATCCAGAAACAGCGCGAATTGAGCGACACGGCGTGAATTCAGCAGTGGGTTCAGGGAGCCAGAGTAAAAAAATCTAAACTCTGGGGTGAGGTCACCACATCTGTGTCAACCAATCAGGGAACTTTGGGCATTTGATGGTTTCAGTGACAGCGGGTAGAATACACATCCAATATGGTGGATGGGATTTCCTGAACTTCCATTCATTTTCTTAACCTGATGTATCCCTTTCGGGACAGCGGGGTTTCCTGAACCCTTCTCGTCTACTGTTGGGCGACAGTCTGTTTCAAACACGGGCAGAGAGAGATGGAAACACAGCAGAAGTGGGCCTTATCCAAACACAGCAGGACTGAAACTCGCTTTACCCAGAGAACCTCTAAATCTGGGCACTCGTACTTTTTTGCATGTGAGCTACTTAAAACACATAAAATAATGTGACGTTTTAATTTTTAAGTTGCTGTAACTACAAAAACACATGATTCCTGTTTAAAAACTCTGAAAAATTCATGGATGAACAAATCCTTTCGTGACAACACGAGCAAGCCCTTTACTCATAATGTTGTGGGTAACTGTCTTTATAAAGTGACAAGAGTCATCTCCTCTTGTGGGTACTGTGGTTAGTCCTCATGCATTGAATTTTTTGTTGTAGAAAGAACCCGGATTCAAATCCTGCACCCGGCTTTCGTAGTTTGTTGAATCTTTTTTCCTTTTTCTGCTAAATTACTTAACACATTACACATCAGGATAATTCTTTGGATTTGAAACGTCATTGGAATGTGTTTTTTATAGCCATGAATTTTTTTGTAATTTACATAGTTAACACAAATACATGCAGTCTATGAAACCTTTAGTTTCAATTTTCTTGTTGGTTTTAAAAAGATGTTCATAGAATTTTTTTTTTTTTTAAATAATGTATTCTTTATGCGGAGTAAAATGCCAATATATACTTAAAAAGTAAAACACAACAATACTGAGATTTGAACCAGGTTACATCTGGATTGGTAATTTTACAAGCGCAGGACAAACCGCTGTCGCCACAAGCACAGATTTGTTCAAAAGAGTGTTTATTATTTGATGACTGAATTTGACTTTTTTTGTGAGTAGATGGTTTATATGGTTATATAAGTCAAAGTGGGTGCAACAGGACCCACTTTGACTTATATAACCTTATATGGTTCATTTATTTTTGATGGCCCGCGATCTACATGAAGACGTGATCACCGAGCTCTTCGAAAAAGAAAGAAACTGATTTCTAAACATCATCCGTGTCTTCCATGCATTGTAAATAAAATACACATGAAGCTTCATGTAGTGATCAACAACATTAGCTACTAGCTCTTCCCACATGAGGCGGCGAGCTTAGGTAACACATTTTTGGCCACATGGCGAGCAGCGAATTCGTGGCGCAGCGAGAAAGGAGCAGGTCACGCAAATTGCGTTCAGTGTGAATGCACCTTTACTCTTTTGTCAGGTGCGTCTTAAGAAGCCTTCACACTGAATGCGATTCACACGTTGGGGGCAGCCAGTCTCACTCACAGCGTCCAGCAGCCAATTATTTAATTACTGTCATTACCAGCTAAAAAGAACAACATAAACCTTTTAGTTTTGAATTTCTGACAGGAAAAATGCTGACTTGATTCATTTTTACTAAATGGAGTCACACATTTGACTGATGAATGTTTCTTAAAAATAAAAAAGTAAATATATATATAGCAACAAAAATCTAAACAATGCAGTTTATTTATTTATTTATAATCATTAAAACCTGATGTTTTACTCAACGAGATAATTGCTGTGTAGTTCCGTCATACTTTAAATAATGTTTGCCAAATTGCTTAGTCTTTCTAGTCTTGTGTTTTGAACATCATCCAGCATCATCACCCACTCTCCCACATCACTGTACACTGTATTTGTGTGAGTTTCTACGGAGCTTTGGATAATTTGCAAGATGACAGACAAATGGAAGGATTAGGAAAGATGCTTTTGCTTTTCCATCACCTCGTCTTTTCTTTTTGTCTTTCCTTCTTTTTAGTGGCATTCAGTGTCTTATTATATCCGCTGTTATTATTGATTGAACCTTTTATCAGACCTCAAGAATTTCCATTTCATGCACATACAAGTACAAATAAAGCTTTGGTGACCTTACTTATTTTATTGTTTATGTATTGTGAACAAAGTTATCATTTGCAAATATATTCTTTATTATTTTCCAAGTAAATGTATAATTTTCCCCTCAACTGTTAAAGCAAACAAATTGCATTTTTTTGTACAATGATGTGGTTTAGTTTAAGGAGGCAAAAATGATTTTTTTTTTAATTTTATTTATAATTTCTCTCCCTTTTTGTGGTTCCTCGCACAAATAAAAATTTTAAAAAGCTGAGCCTTTCAGATGGATATGAACCATGATTTTTACACATTGACTTTAGATAAAACAGCTCCAATTGGACGGAAAGCCAATGTTTCAAAGGGAGAAAAAAAGGGTTTTGCTCCTGCATCACCAGATTAACCTGTTTAAACACCGACTGCAAGGGTTTATTTAGTAAAAAATTTTAAATAATGAACAACATGAGAGCAGCAAACAGGAATGAGGTGATAAAGAATGTCTAGTGTCATTAAGCCTTAGTGAGGTTTTAAAAAATCCTGTACTTTTTCCTATGCTGTTGCTTATATGATTATGAAGGTGCAAATGCTGTAGACATTAATTGAAACTTTTGGAAGAGTATAATTTGATATATTGGCTTCATCTTCCTTAAGGTAGACTGGCTTTTAACATTTGAGTTTCCCCTGAGGGGCAGGCAAGATACTGTCTTTAATGGGTTTTGTTGGAACTTTAGAACTTGGTTTTGTAGACTGTGACTTATGTAGAAATCCACATTCTGGTTAGTCGGGGTTGAAGAAGCCCCTATGTAGACTCTTGCTTGGTCATGTGATTCAGTGGCAGCCAGTCCACTCCTTAATACATTTGAGCAGTTAATAAGCAAAGAAGAAAAGCAAAAACTAGAAAAGGGCACCTCATTCTCTTCTTCTCCTCAAATAATGCAAAAGGGGTGGGGGAGTTACTCTGGTCAATGTTATTAACTTTGGTGACCTTCATATAAACAATTAACATTTACAGAAAACACAGCCTCCTCCATTATCTCCCTCATCTCCATCTTAATCTTCAACTCACAACCACCAGCTGCGTCATGTATTTTTTCTTTCTTCTGCTTCTGCAAAAGAAATTCATCAGAGATTGGCAAATTCATTAATTTTGGCAAATCGGCTCAATGTATTTCTTAGGCAATTGCAAGGTGGCATGCATTATGCAGCATAAGGTCAGCTATTTGAAGGTACCTAACATATGGTAATTGGCCTCAAAATGCAAATTTCACAGTAAAGAACAAACCGTGAGCATTAACAGTGTGCCTTCAGTGGCTGCCATATTTGAAGGAGAAACTGTTTTATTTGTAAGTTAATATGGCTTTTAATAAATCAGTCAAATTTTAGTCTTTGTTGAGTGAATATTTAAACTTTTATAGTAGCCTTCTAATTAAAAAAAAAAATTCTACAAGATGGATAAATATTGTTGAACAAAAGATAAATTAGGATTCTTTTGGTTAAGCTTTTTTTTAAAGACCCAGTTTAATGAAACTGTGTTTTTGGTGTTGATCTTGTGGCATTTTTCCCACAATGGAGTATATGCATAAAGAAAATGAAGCTTAAAATGATGTTTCTGAGGATCTCTTTATTCAAATCGTTGTGAATCAGGAGCAGACAAAAACAATGTCATTGGAAAAAGCTTGTAAGTGTGACATAGAAGGATCAATCAGCAGGCCACAAGCTCCCTGCTGTGCTCCATTCTACTTCTTTTCCTACAGGATGTAAGAAATAGTTTTGTTTTTGTTTTTTTCCACTTGATGTTGAGGTTTTATGATGCGATGCTGAAATGCAAAACTGATGTAATCTGTAGTGTTTCAAACGCACATACAAACCTTATTAAAGATATTTTCAATACAAAGTTGAAAAGTTTGAAACTTGCCTTTAAGAGACAATAGATAAAATAGGCTAAAAACCTCAATGAAACAAATTAGAGCTAGGGATGATTCAAAATGAAAGGGATGAGAAAAAATCATGGTCTTTTGGTTGGAGTCTGACCATTTTTGAGCCGCTTTTGACCAATCAGAACACACACATTTTTCTTTCTTTTAATATTTATATATTTGTGACTATTTATAGGTCTGCCAACTTTTACCTCATCCCAAAGGCCCTATGTCAAAGCATATAGCATTGATATGTTTGCCTGTTTGAAAATAATTGAATGTGAATACAGATTAGCCAGTTTCCTATCAACATATTTAGCAACTTTATGACATTCTTGTATTATCCCATTTATAAAATGGTCACTTACAAAATAAATAAATATTAAATGGATTTTAAGTACTTTATGCTTGTTATTTTTTCAGTTTAGATCCTTTTTTCAGAAAGTTCAGCTGTTACCGCTTGTTTTTCTCCAGAAGACAAAGCCAAAAGTTTATTTTGAAGAAGCCTGCACAATGATATAGAACATTTGGGCTATGTGACCAGAACTTCTTTATTGGATGCGCATCCACACCCAGCAGCCAATCAGAATCGAGTATTGCCCTGGGCCATTTAAAGTGCAGAAACACAATGTTTGTTTCTTATTGCTTTATGTCAGCATATTTGTTTTCTTGGAGTAATACTGCAGACATAAAAGTCTTTACAGTTCTTAAGAGTTTTGCTTATCAACACCAAAGCTTTACCTCCGGTGTTTATATTCTTTTGACCATCGTAACTCTTTAACTGTTAACGCAATTTACGTAACTAAAGTGGATAAAAGCAGGCCAAAGCCGATATGAATATTCATTTTTCTCCAGAAACAGCTGATTCACGTTGATCGCGTGAACGGTCGGAGAGTTGTGGTAGGTCAACGAGCCTAAGTCACTTAGGCGTCGCCGACAACATTTCTGGTGGTAAAGAATAAGTTCCACATTAAAGTTGATTGGACTAATACACTTTTTCAATTATTGGCTTTCTTCAATATTTTCAGCTGATTTAGCATTAGGTAGTTATTGAAGCATTCTAGCAAATTAGTTGGCTTTTACATTTTCTTTTTCTTATAGCAGTCTTTGGTGTCATTGGTGGCCAGCTGGACCTGTTAACATTCACACTTTTAATTTAGCAGGAAGTGCAGTTTTTCTAATAAATATTGTTTTCATCAAATTGTTATTTGCAAGTGATTGAGTGGCTTTCCAGCTGGCTCCAGGCTTCTGAGAGGTCTCCAGGGCCTCAGCATATGACTGCAGATAAAGACAGAAATAATTACTGATTAGTGGCAGCTGTGCTGTAGCCTGGAGGAAGACCAAAGTGGAGCTTCATGGATGCAGTGAAGGAGGACCTGATGTTGGTTGATGTGAGTGAGGAGGATAGCGTTAGAAGCTTGGTTGTCCAACTTCACTTCAACTTCCAAACTGCAATATATTACAGATTGCTTGTTATTGTTTTATAAAATAAACCCTTACTTTACAATGCCACTGCTCATTTAGTATGCAAGCTAAGGCCTGGAAATATGCACCAGAGTCACTTTATTCAACTTCAAAGTTCACAACTTCTAAGACATCTTCATTCAAAAATGCTGAATATGTACTAACAACTCAAAAACTGCAGTGAGTACTCAAATTTTTGTGACGAGAAAGTTTTGTCTTGTGTAGTGATAATAGTTTTTTTAGTAATACATAATTAGACTAGATGAGGTGTTTTATTATACAGCAGAAACCAGCGACCATTGCCTTTCATGCTCTGCTGTAAACTGTTATGTGGGGAGCATGACATTTCTAAAGCATTGCAGGCTTATCCATGGTTGAGCGAATGGCGGTCCCTGACCTGTGGACAGGGCTCGAGAAGCGAATGTTCCAGGAGGACACTCCTGCCTGAGTGGCTCGGATCCCCCAGGCGGGGGTGTCTCGGGGGTGTCTCATCTCACTTCCAAACGAGGAGGCACGCGGGCCGGCTTGGGTCTCAATAAACACTCCTGCGGGCTGAAGTGGTCGTCTGATGGGGAACCAGCGCACAGGCTTGCCAGCAGAAGCTGAATGTGCGCTCAGTATAGCTAAATACGCATGTGCAGTAACATATGTATCAGAGGATGTTTGATTGGTTGTTCTGCATGTCAATCAAGTGATGTACTTCATGGTGAGAATGATTTCTTGTCTAACATTTTCTTTTATTTTTTTGTTAATTTTGTTTTGATGGTCTGCGATCTACCTTGATGTCCTTCGATCGTGATTGACGTAATGAACACCCCTGGTTTAGACTGTTCACAAAAATATATTTAACTTTGGAGAAAAGAGGATAGCCTCTGTTTGATATTTGATTTGTAAGTATTAAGATAAAAGAAATAAGAGCTATGTGCCACCAACCAGCAGCACAAAAGAAACAAAATTGTTGTCTGATTTTTCTGCACTATAAGGCACTCTTAAAAGTCTTAATTTTTTTTCAAAAAAAGGACAGTCCGTCTTATAAACCAGGGTGCCTTATAAAGGTAAATGCTGTTTGTGTTTACTAATAGCGAAGGGATTTACGATATTTTTCAAAAATGTCAAAATGTTTGGTTTACTTCTATTGTGAAGTCGCTAACGTGGCTAATGTGAATCAGTGTCAGTGTTATTTTTTATTTTTTTGTATGTGTTTCAAACAAGGTTAGGAGTTAGCTTAGTCCTAGTAACGTTTGTTTTAGTGCTATCAGTCTGTTTTTGTATGTCTTGCAAACAAG
Organism: Adrianichthys oophorus; assembly: GCA_036245035.1. Classification (NCBI taxonomy): domain Eukaryota; kingdom Metazoa; phylum Chordata; class Actinopteri; order Beloniformes; family Adrianichthyidae; genus Adrianichthys; species Adrianichthys oophorus. The sequence continues at coordinate 3,312,388 of BSAI01000162.1, forward strand.
CTAGGAGTTACAGGTATTGTGAAAAAGCTAACATGTTTAATCATTCTAACATGGCTAATGTGTAGAATGTTACAAACAAGTTATAGAGTTTATGTGAACACAATTGATCAAGTCCTAACAGATTTATGGACTTATCTTGCCTCACTTAATGCCTCTTATAGTTCGGTGCACCTTATATATGACATAAGCTCAAAAAGTACACCATTCATAGACAATGTAACTGACGGATATAATGCTGAAAATACGGTACGTCTATGAAAGTAACAGCATACTTGGCTCACTAATTTAAAGTGCAAATTAATTTAAAAAGCATTAAAGTGATTGACCACAAGCATTTTTTTGTGGTATTTTGCCATCTGTTAATGCCACAGTGTCTTGCTGTTTTAAATGAATACATTTAGGGTAGGTACTAATGTAATATACTGAGTAAAATATGACAAAAAAAACAAATATGTAACGTCTTACACTATTTTGTTACTTCAAAAAGTAATTTGTTACTGTAAGACACTACTTTTATAATGAGTTTCTCTCAGCAGTGGTTAGCTGGAGGGCAATGATTCGCTGTGATGACCCCAAATCGGAGCAGCCAAAAGGCAAAAAAGTGCCAGCTGTTCTGTAACATTCACTGCCCCATGGTCCGTTGCTTCACACTGTTCCTACTGAGTTCCTCACAAACCACACACCAACTCAAAAAAAACTGTTTGACTGTATTATTTCAAAATACAATGTTTCTTCATTAATAACTGGTGGTCAAAAAAAGTTTGTTTATTTATTTATTTTTTTTTTTACAATAAAATAAAATGTTCAGTGATATGGGTGGATGGACGAATTGATGTATTGAGGATAAATGGACATACAAATGGCCAAAGATCATACAGTATAGTCAGTCTTGATTTTTTTGGAAAGACCCAGTGAAGGCAGTGGGGTATATCCAGGGCTTATTTAAATCTTAAAAGCTTAGACTCAAATGTATAAATGTGTAATGTTTTTACAAATAACCCTGGCTTTATTCTGTTCCAAAACCATTTGTTTGTTTAGAAAAAAAAAGAAACATTTAATCCTTCAAATACTACATTTATGTGTTATTTTTAACACACTGTTTTGTGATTTTTATGTGGCAATAAGAGACTGCACTCAGCAGAAAAAACAAACAAAAAAAACCCCAGCAAATTCCATTCTTTAAAAGAGTCACCAACAATACGAGGTTATGTGCTAGGTTTTTGCTCCACACAGGGTGAAGACATTTTAACCGCATTTCCATTAGCCATTATTCCATTAGCCATTATTCCATTAGTCATTATTCCATTAGTCATTATTCCATTAGCCTTTGTTCCAATAAATTCAATGTTACTCAATGCACTTGAAATACACCTGAGTAACACCTCATCTCATTGTAGTTGGGTAGGTAAAGCGTTCACATGTACCACTGCTTTCCGCTGTTTCCAACAACAAAGCATACCCTAGTCCACCGGTCCATTGGTTATTTGTCTGTAAATTGTGACTTCAGCTCGGTTTCAGTTTCAGGCAATTAGGTACTAAAAAAAGTCAAAGCCTCATTGCAGTACTCCACCTAGTGGAAGCGCATCAAATTTGTGTTGAAGTCGCTTTAAGCCTGTCCAAATGAAGATGCAGCATTTGACTCATGCATTTTACCAATGTACAAAATAAAATGAATGGGGCCTCTCTGTTGAACTTGAAGATTTTTTTTTTTCCTTTATGGTATGCACCATTGTTGGAATTTTGTGGAACAAACAACCTGATGTCATGCATCAAAGAGACTATGATCGATTTTCCTACAGAAGAGTATTCATTTGCCAAGGGATGTTTACTGCTATTTTGCTATACACATGAACAACAATATTTCCAGAAGAATGCTTATGCTTTTTTCAAATGTCAATAGACACACTGATACCCTGAATTGCATCATTCACACATTCTGACACACATTTTTATTTAGGTAGAGCTGTGTAGCTGTTAGAAACTGGTTTGAGCTCAGGTGAAAATATACAAGTAACTGGTTGTGAATAACATCACATGTGATATCTTATCTAAAATCTCCATAGGTGTTAAAGCTCAGGGGTGACCAATACTTCTTTGCAAACATAAAGATGGAATTATTTGCAGGAACTATTTTTTTTAAAGATGCTGTGCAATCCAGTTGTGCAATGTCATTTTGACTTGAAGACTAGAGGACCTATTTCTAATCTGCTATTTCACGTTTTTATTTTTCCCAGGTAAACTGGTTAACATACTCAATATTTATTTTACAGTCAATAATCGATCAGGGTGGCTATCCTATCCCATTAGATGTTCTCTTTTTCTCTCCCCCCTTTTTTTGTTTTTCTTTTTTGTTGGTATGCTGCTATGCATAAAAAGAAAGAGTTGCATTAACATTAGCTTCCTTTTTTTTAATTTTTCTTTCCATTTGTAGAACCTGATTAAAAACCTGCCTGAGCAGAAAGAACTGAACGCTCTTGCGGAACTAAAGGGTGAATATGAAGAACTGGTGGAGTCAGAGCAGTTTGGCATTGTGGTGAGTATAACTGGCCACTGACTGAATTTTCAGATTACACACAAGCATACTTTACTCTGTCTTGGTTAAGCACTTGGAAGCAGTTATTTTTTTCCTTTATTTCTTCCCTTAGTTTATGCTGGTTTAGTTGGTCAAGCATCTCAAATATGGATACAAAGATTTTTTATTATTTTAAAGACAAATATTTGCATATCTTCTTTACATAAAATATTTATAGAAAAGCAAAAAAAATCTCACTTCAACAAAGGAAGTAGAAAATTGACAATATTAAATCTAAATAAGTTTTTTTTTTTTTCTCAAAGAGAAAGGATTTATCTTGAGCAACGAATATTTAACAGTTTTGATGAGGACTCTGCATCAAGAACATCAAGTGCGTGTTGCACTTTGACATGAGCTGTCAACGTTGTCTCATAATAAAATCATAGCCTAAGGCACTGAATGCTGTGTGTGTTATAGGTCTTTGAAAAAGTATGCGGTTTTACTCATCCAGCCTTGTGATATATCCCAGTTCTCTAATCAATTTGTCATGAAGATCCAAAGTTTTGTCTTCAGCAGTTTTGGAGTACATTTTGCTCAAAATAACATATTGTAAACTTTGGAAAGATTACTCACTTGGCCTCATTTACGCAGCTTGATTGCTGCATCTTAGTAACAAGTGCTTTCCACTACTGATTTTTTCTATTGAATAATTTTGTTTTTCTGTATTTTATCTTTAAAGTCCCACTCTGATCATCTATTGATCTTTTGTAAATCGTTACCAGTCATCTTTTAATTATGGTTATGCTGTTTTTAGCCTAAATCTCTATATACCTCGTCCATCATGAGAAAAATGTCACAAGTGTATAATAAAAACAGAAAATACAATTGTCATTGTAGTGGGTCTTTACCATAACCACCTTTATACTAAAAAATATATACAGTAAGACACAGTTTGTATTACTAATATGTACTTGACATATTAGGCTAATTTACACAAGTATTGCTTTTTAGTGGATAGTTATTTTTAATTAAGATTTCAAACTACATTCTTATTCACCCAAAATTGTTATCATTTTTATGTGTTGCAAATATGCAAAAATGGTGAAATAAACAGTTTTTCTCTACTCTGCATCTACTGGGGGTACACATACTAATAAGGCTGAATGAATCGGCACAGGGAAACTTTTTCACTGGTAATCTGTTGTTAGACAGGAGAACTACATAAGCAAGATGCTTCAGCCTTTTGTTACAGCAGTAATTAACTCTTAATCAACAGCTCCTGCCAACTTCTTACCGAGTAAATCATCTTCCCTCCAGGCAACTTCAAGATCAAATGTTACCGTTACAGATGAAAACAAGATCATAGAGGCACATGTGATGTTTTCATGAAACACATGTTCAATCACACCCAAGGGTTGGAGACATGCTCAGTCACACTTTTATTTCACTTAATGTATCTGTGCGTTCTACTTTTGTCTTCTAAAGGATGTATTAAGGCAAAGGTGGCGGTTTCTGTCTCGATCCCAACGATGTTTTGATCTCGTTCCTCCCTATTGATGTAGCAGCTCGTCATTGCAGATACTTGTCTCCCATGGGAAATAAGCGAGCTCTTCTCTGCCAGAGCTGTCACCAACATGCTTACTTTAAACATAATTTCCTCTCATTGTAAACAAATGAGAGAGAAAGGGTGTGAGAAGGTTGTAAATGCTTGTCTGTTTGTGTGCAAACTTTGAATGTTTTAAAGTGATTGGAGGTAAAACGATTTTTGGTGGATGTGTGTGTTTTCCATTTACTGTGTATTAGTTTCTCTAATTCTGATTTATTCATCTATCCGCCATCCCTCTCTGCCTGCCTTCAGTGACTCTAATCCAAGGCCTGCAAATATGGTTTGGGGCTGTTATATCATTTCTAACAAATCTGTTAAATGGGAAATTCCATAAGAGGAAAATTAAAGTAAATGGGTAAATCCCATTTGCTGAAGGCGGTAGAAGAGTTTCAGTTCATTAGTTACTGCAGTAATTACGCTTGGGATACAACACTGGATTTCTTCTGTGTCTTTGCTTGCTTGCTCAAACGATTGTTCACACAATAATTTCCGACTTTTGGGGGATTTTAGGGTTCAAAATGTTAGTCAGCTATACCAGCTTAATTATTGAATATAGTTCATTTTTAACTAAGCCATTTTTGCACTAGAAAGCTAACTTAATACCTGTATTTTATGGTGGAAACAAAAAGGTGGTGTCTTATACAGTGTTATGTGTGTAGTGAATTGCCTACTTGTTTAACCAAATTTTTTTTTAAAAGTGTTAAAGTATAACTTGTGTTTTTTATATTTTTTCCTCAACCTTCAGATGAGTTCAGTGAAGCTGCTGCGACCCCGTCTCAATGGCATTTTGTTTAAGCTAACCTTTGAGGAACAGGTGAGCAACATCCGGCCTGACATCATGAATGTGACGTTCGCCTGCGAGGAGGTTAAGAAGAGTGACAGCTTCAGCAAGTTCCTGGAATTAGTGTTGCTGGTTGGTAATTACATGAATGCTGGATCAAGAAATGCCCAGACCTTTGGTTTCAACGTCAGCTTTCTTTGCAAGGTAAACACACTGTTAAAGCATACAACACTCAGGAAGTTGTTTTAAAATAAAAACCAAAAATACACAGGGAAATTTTGATATGCTAACTACAAAAAAAAATATTTCAGTTTGTTTTTCTTACATAAAAGATTGTCCTTGAACATTAAGGGTTTCTTGAATTGTATGAACTGTATGCATGAATTGTAAGTCATAAAGTCACACCTGAAGTTACATACACACCAGGCATGTGACGTGCGTTCAAGAACGTGCTTGAACGTGCGTGATCAACGCTTGGCCTGGTTTAACTTTCAATGTGCGTTTAGTGGCCACACGTTTTGTATGTAGAGCCCAAAAATAGTCACTGAAACTCGCAAAGTGACGCATGAACTGAAGAGTTTTGAACGTGGTAGCTAAAATGCATGTTTTCACTAGAAGTGGCCGCTTGAGCGCGCATTGCCGAGGGCAGTGTGAATTTAGCTACAATTGTGAGTTTGGTCATTCATCATCGCACAGCTTGTGCATATTTTACAGGAAGTTGTACTTAAGTATGTAAATATAAAGAAAAAAAAGTCAGCTAATTGAAGTCAGTTTAAAAGAAGGATGTTTAATGATAATTTTAAAGTCACACTGGCTTTAGTTAGAAGGTATATATGCTTATGATCAAAGGCCATACTCAATGAATCCCACTAATTTGTGGCTCCCTGCTGTCTGTTGCTTTACCACCGTTCTCTACCAGTCTGACATAGAAAAGCAAACAATAACCGCACAAGTAAACCACAATTGCATCACAAATGAACAGCTTGGAGTCGAACTTATGGGTCTGTAATTTAAAGTGCGTGAAATTGTTTTCTGCTGGAGCAACTGCACTCTTTCCTTGCTTCAGTGTATAAGAAGTTCTTTGTAACACGTTTATCCTTCCTGATAAACTGAAAAAAACAACAGCTACTAAACTACCATTTTCCCCTTTGATTTAATTTATTGTGTTGCTTGTGTTGATGTTTTTTTTTTTTTTTTTTTTTTTTTTTTTTTTTTTTTTTTTT
>BSAI01000162.1:3318609-3442801 GCA_036245035.1 Adrianichthys oophorus
TTTTTTTTTTTTTTTTTTTTTTTTTTTTTTTCTCATTTGTCTGATTGTCTTAACCACTTCCACTGCATCATGGTTTGAATCCAAAAAGGCAGATCAAACCTTATGTTGAGCTCGTGGTTGGATGCAAACACGTACAGAGCTGTGTGACTTTTTTCCCATGCTCTAGAAAAATTAGAAAACCCATGTCTGTTTACAAAGTTGAACTAAAGCAGCTCAGTGGGATCTCACTCCACCTGGATCTGGTTTACCCCTTTAACCCCAGAGGGTTGACAGTCATCGACTACCGTAACTCTTCAACCGTTTTTTCAGTTAACATAATTTCAGCTGATTCTGAAGCAGAGGAAAGCAAGTTTGTGCTAATATACAACACCTTACAGTAGTAAAGTGCTTACGCAAGCAACATAAACCAGCTAATCCGAAAATTGGTAATGCATATCAGTGCAAACTCAAAATGAAAAGCTGCTTTTCTCTGCATCAGAATTCACATTGATCGCTTAAACCGTCAAAGAGTCGTCGTGACCACCAGAAAGTGAAACACAATCATTGAACTACCATAACGTATTGACAGCTTATAAAGAGTTAGTTAGTTAGTAAGTTAGTTAGTTCAGTTCTTTCAGCAGGAAAACTTCCTGCACCAAAAACACCTTTATTATCTTAGCTGCACCAACCTGTGGTTAGGAAAGTTATGTGGGCTTGATAGACATTTCAGAAACATCACTATCCTGATATAAATGTTTTTTTTTTTTTTTTTTAGATTTCTTTCTTTGCCAAAAAAATAAATAAAAATGTGACCCACAGGTGAAGTCTTTTCATTTCAATAAAAGGTTTTTGGAAATATTCTTAAGAGTAAATGCTGGACAAACATTTGTCAATCAGTCACTGCAGAATATAAAAGCCACTTTTGGGGTCATGTTACATAAGTGGAGGGCAGTGAAATACTGTCTCTTGATAATCGGGCCTTGGCTGTTTACCAAGGGTGAATTTAAAACAGTAATACTTGTGTTTTCAATCTTCATAAATGAGTTTTGAATTTTTCAAAAGGCCGTAAAATATACAAACCAGTCAAGGTTATTTCAACTGGCTTGTATAGTTAGACCTCTAATACAGAAAAGAAAAACGTGATTTATCCTTTTCATACACTGTCTGTTCACCCTCCTGTTGATTTAAGCTGCTATTACTTTAAATATCTCTTTAAAAGTTCTATTAATAACTCAGTTAAAGTTAATAAAAAACACAAAAAAGGAACAACTCTTAATTGTAAACGTCATACAAATGATATAATATTAAACTACCTTTTTATGAGAACATTGAGTTATTTTAAACTAGTTTACTGTATTAATAATATTATGCTGTGATGAATGCACCAGGGCTGCACGGTGGCGCAGTGGTTAGCGCTCCTGCCTCACAGCAAGAAGGTTCCCGGTTCAAGTCCTGGCTGGGGGACCTTTCTGTGTGGAGTTTGCATGTTCTCCCCGTGCATGCGTGGGTTTTCTCCGGGTACTCCGGCTTCCTCCCACCGTCCAAAAACATGCTTCACAGGTTAATTGGTTATTCTAAATTGTCCCTAGGTGTGAATGTGAGTGTGCATGGGTGTGTGATTGTGGCCCCTGCGACAGACTGGCGACCAGTCCAGGGGTGTACCCTGCCTTCACCCATGCCGGTTAGTAGCCGGGTTAGGCTCCGGCAACCCCGTGACCCCGAAAGGGATAAAACGGATTGGAAAATGAATGAATGAATGAATGTGATGAATGCAGCGTTCTTTGTTGTGCATGCAAGCTGACTGAAACAGTTTTCAGTGTCAGTGCGGAGCCTGGAAACCCCTTAGGGGGCTGATTGGGCCATTATTGATGGGCAAAAAAAAAAAAAAATCTTTCTCACTTTAGTCAATCACGTAAATGACCCCCTTGGAGGCAGATCTAGTATACCTAATTGGTTCATCAGAGAGGAGGTTGATGATTGGAATAAGTAGGAGGGAAAGGCACATCTTGACTCACCTTTACCTCCTACTTTTTGCATTTCCATTCTCCATTTTTCCCCCATGAAAGCATGTTATGTGCAAACAAAGAATGTTTCCATACTGGGGATTTGACACATTCAAAAATGCATGTTTAGCTATCCCATGGTGTTCACATCGGATAAGCAGGGAAGGGCTTCGTTTTCTACTGTTTACTTGTGCTTGTCACAACAAGTGACACAACACGTCTGTCCTAGAACAGCATGTGGAGATTTACAGCAGTACAGAGAAGCTCATTTAATGCTACTGCTTTGTAAAAATGGATGTCATTTTGTATAAAATATTTTCAAAACTTGTTACATTGTGTTCAAAGTAAAATAAATAAATAAATAAATAAATAAAAACTCCACATTCTAAGCTTCGGTTACCATCATGGTCAAGTGTCATTAAGCACATCATTATCACAAAGGATAAGTTTTATGTTAGGCATCAGTTATCTTTCCATCTATTTTGTTTATATAGAACCTATTTTTAGACATTGCCCTATGCATGCACTTTCACTCATCTAATAATTTTTCAAGGAGTCTACTTTTTTTGTACTTATTTATATTATGCAACGATGATACAGCTTATATATATATATATATATATATATATATACCCTTGTAGGAAAATAATGTAGAAAATGTAAGCCTCCTCATGTAGTTTCCAGCAGACCAGACTTACTTGTGTAGTGTCGCAGATTGTTTGAGGTCTGACGTCATTAATCAGCAAAGCACCTGATTATGCATAGTATCACATTTATTTATTTATTTTATTTATTTATCAATGAAGGTAGAAAAGCGCTATAAAAGTATACGCCATTTACCATAATTTTGGTGATCCAAAGAAGACCACTTCAAAGACAAAGCTAGAAGTCATCACATTGAGAAGGTTAATTCAACTGGACTCAGTGACCCATTTTTACTTCTGAAATCAATATTTGCTGCTGAAATCAGCAATCTTAGCTGTTGTCACTGTGACAGGAGCCAGTTACTGATATTTACACTATCATGGATCTGAAGGCTTGTAAGAGCCTGTTCCATTCCTGTATTATTGCATTTGGTTTGCAGTTTTTTTGCTTATTTCTTTATTTATTTTTGTATTTTTGCTCATGATACGCCAAATAAAGCTATAGCGTATTTTTAGGTTTTCATTTGAGTAAAAATTGTGTAGGGAAAGTGATGGCACTAAGTCTAGAGACAGATATTTCTAATTATGTACCCAGTAACAAATAAACTAACAAAACATTAGTGCTTTGCTTTTCAATTCTTTATTCCATCATATTCACAATGAAATCCAACATCTTAAAAGAAGTTACCTTTTGGTCAGTTCCAAATTCCTTCACTACTCGCTGCTTAGTGCAATCCCGTGCCCAAGAAATTTCCCAGGAGTCTCTGCAAATAAAGCAGTGTGTTTATATATATGTATATATACACACTCTGTTTTCTCCCTAACGCGATTGGGGTGGCGAGCTTAGGGAACACATTTTTGGCCACGCAGCAAAAAAAGGGACGGGCCACGCGAATTGGCCGCACGGATGGATGTGTCATAAGTTATTTGGTGACTTTGAATTTCTCTTAGGAGTGAGTATGACTGGATGTGGTTGTCTGTTTGGGTATGTCACTGTGGGGTTTATTTAAAAAATATTTCTACCCCCTCCACTCACAATTTGTGGGTGTTGGGTGGGTATACACTGCTAAATTATATGCTTTTAAAAACACTGCTTTCAAAACGTGCAATAAATTATTTGCAAGATTGCTGATTAATCATTAACTTCATAATGATTTTTTTTCTTCTTTTAAAGTCTGAATCTTGGTAGTTTTCTCTTTTTTCCCCATCTTTTCCTTTCACTCTGCACTGAGAGTGACAAAGAACAAACAACAATGAGCTAGAAAACACTCCAAAAGCAAGAAAGGAGCCTTTTGTAAGTGAAATAAACACGAGAATTTCAAGAGATTTTCAGCACATGAACTCAATGTCCACACAAACCACACAATGCCTCAAAGAATAATAGATTCAACTGCAGTATATGTTTGCAAGTACAGTGTTTGTTACAGCCCTAACTACAGTTTTTTTTACCTTTAAATTGCATTCATACTTACTTCACTCTACTCTTTTTTTCATCATCCTCTCATTTTTCACAAAAAACAAATGTAGCCAAATGTAGAATTGTTGCAAAATGTAGTGATTGTCATGTTATTTAAAGCTGTCTTACTTCTATCCTCAACCTGTCACCCTTTACATTAAAAAATAAACAAATATCCTCATTTGAGGGTTTGCTCAAAAATTATTTTAGTCACCTATACTTATAGATTGAGTACCGTGTGTGTCATTAAGCTAAGGCAAAGCTATACTGAATTTTACGCACCGTATTACAAAGTGCACCGTCACCGAATGGCCTATTTATGAAATTATGGTATAAATAAGTAGCACCAAACTGTAAGGTGCATTAAGCGAGAAAAAGGAGCCAGAGATAAGTCTGTCAGTTAGTAAGACTTTATTAACGGAGTCCACAGTAATATGTATATATATATATATATATGTTTATAAGATTCATTATAATGTATAATGTATAATCTTATAATGTCTTACATTATAAGATGATTTACACAGTTGTAGAAAGATGACCACATTTTCTTGCTAAGTAAGTAAATAATGTAAGTAAATAATGTAGAAAATATAAGCATCCTAATGTACAAGTTTAAAATTGAATTTCATTTGTTGAAAGTAAAACAAATTACTTGCAGACGTTTCTGGTTTGCATGTTGCTAGCACCCCTGCGACAGACTGGCGACCAGTCCAGGGGTGTACCCTGCCTTCGCCCATGAGTAGCCGGGTTAGGCTCCGGCAACCCCGTGACCCCGAAAGGGATAAAGCGGATTGGAAAATGAATGAATGAATGAATGTTGCTAGCAGACCAGACTTACATGTGTTGTGTCACAGATTGTTTGATTTGTGACGTCATCAGTCAGCAAAGGACCTTATTATGCATGTTATCACATTTATTTAGTTTTATTTTTTTTAACGTAAAATTTAATTTTGTCACATAAACAAGAATTTAAAAGTCTTTGTAATGCTCACATCTCATTATCATCTCTCAGGGGTGCTTGTCTTGAAGTTGAGTCATGGCAACTGGACTGAAAATCCACTTCCTCAAAATGTTTCTCTACTCATCCAAGCAGCTTCATCAGTCTTAGCTTGTCTTAGCCAAGGGTTCTCAGCTTAGATTTTTATTGTTACTAAGTACCCCTAAATTGAGTCTAAAATCCACCTTATTGCAATTCTAAAATATACACTGTGATTTGATTGTGTTTTACTATGATTTTTTTTTTTTTTTTTTTTTTTTTGTATATATATTAACTGGAATAGTCCCCAGCAACTCATGAAACCCTACAATGAATTAGTATTGGTAATAAATGAAAAGATAGACTTTGGTGTAATCAAAATAAAATTCAGTAAAAGGCTCAGTATTTTTATAGAACTCCATTTCCAGATCAATTTTGTAACCAATGAACCCTCATTCCTCATGTTTGGTGCCATTTGTGGGCAATCTACCAGTCTAGAATCCTTTTCTAAAGCATATGTACATTTTGTTGATGAGGCTCATGGCAAATGCAGCAAACTCTAGATATTTTATAAGCTATCACTGTCTCCAAAAGTTTTGCATCTGTTAACATTCCTTGCACAAACGATTACTTTTACAGTTCAGCTTCTTGCAAGTTACCAGCTGGAATAAGTGTGTCAGAAAGTGCTCCCGTGTGCAATAATGAGAGTGGGTACTTTTTATAACGAGCAAAGATCATTTTCAAAATAAAACAAATATATAAATAAAAAATGGAATAGAAGAACTTAGGATTGATTATTATGGATTCTATTAGAGACTTCCCAACATAATTACTGCCCTTATTGTGATATGAGCCAAGTGTGTGCCTATGAGAAACGCCAAGCGTGTTTGTATGCACACATGTGGGATGGCTGACTGCAGGCTGTTGTAAGCTCAGATATTGTCAGTGTAAGTACACAGAGGTATGTTGTGCTAATTAGCTTTTTCAGCATGCTGTTCGAACAACATGGCAATCACAGTGAGGGATGAATATGATTTTTTTTTTTTTTTTTCTTTGCACTGACATGAAGAATGTCATCTTTGGTGCACGGGCAAAAGCACACAGAAAAAAAAGTGGTTCTTGTATCCTGAATTCCTTGGCCTGTATTACTTTTAAACCAGTGGCATTGTTTCCAGTGTTTAGTGTTTGCAAATATTAGAGATAAACTTCTGTCCTTCACTTCTTGCAAAGATAAAGAGACTAAATGAAAAAGTAAAAATAAATGCAGGCAGCTTTGCCTGGGAAAATGTCCTTTTGAAGGCGGTCGTTTAAGACTGCAAACTCCATCTGCACAATCTCTGTAAACATGTTTGTCACACACATTAAAGTCCTACTCCAGTGTTATTTTTATCGATTTTTCAATTGTTTCCAGTGGTCTTTTAATCATGATTATGTAGTTTTTAACCAAAATAATAAAAAAGTGTTGTTTTGTGAAGACATAGTTTCTGCACACTAGCAGGAGCTCATTAGAAATTCACCTCTGAGTTGTGGACGGGACAACTGACGTGGAAATAACCTTTCGCTGATATCCCATGAGTCCTTTATTTGCACTCTCTAGCTTACAGCCCCTTACAACTCCAAGCTAACATTAGTGGTGCAGCAAAAACAGCAAGCAATATTGCCGCTATCCAGCCATACAGTTTTGAGCTAGATACCAGCTCAAACGAGAAAAAACAAAGACATGAATGTTTTTTTTTTTTTTTTTGTCTGCAAGTGGACGCATCAGCAGGGGGTGGAGCAGAGATACAGAGATAGGCCTTTTATGTATGCTTTTATGTTTTTCTTGACTGGATTTCAGCGCCACGAAATAAGAAAACGTTGTCTAAATGCAACAGTGTATAATGGAACATCTCAATGATACATGATAGAATGACAGAAACACAGCTTGGACTCATTCTCTCAGTTTGATCTTTTTTTTTTTTTTTTTATCATATGAAACAGGAAAAGAGGAGAGATGAGCGCTTTTAACTCTGACGAGATGTCACGGACTGGTTTTGTAGTTAATAACGTGTCTGTGTTAACAAGGTTAATAAAGTGTTAGTGGTGCTTTATCCTTCTAACTTGTGGAGTAAACTGCCATCAAAACGAAACAGAAGAAGAAAACATGTTTCTTACTCCAGGGCATGATCATAAGGACCTGATCCTCAACGTTTCTTTTTCATTTTGTTTTTTGTAAACATTAAAGTAAACATTTTCATTATAATAAACACTTTCAGTGTTATAAACAGTTTAAGGTTACTATTGGTTATTATTGTTATTGTTGTTAACGTTAGCGGAAGTGACAGGACACCCACTACCACGTAACATAACTACTGTAAAATGTTTTAGCGGAAGTGGTTCGCGAATGTGGGGTGAGCAGTGAAACAGATAGTTCCACATACAGATCGGGTAGTGACAGCATCATCACAAAATTGACCGCTTGCAAATGTTGTGTTTTATGTGAATAAAGAAATATTCAGAAACATAGTTTGGTCTTTAATTTTCTTAATAACATTTTTGCTGTCGTGTTAATGTAGGCTTATATTTCTGATAAATGACTTTAATGTCCATTTCCTTGGAACTTCAGACTTATCAATTAATTTATATGACTTTGAACTACACTCTTCACTACATATTGTGCCATAATATTCTCAGAATTAAAGCATTATTATAGATTTATATAATATATATTTTTTTCTCTGAATTTCACTTTCACTTTAAAAATACTGACTTTTTTCCTTCACAATACTGATTTTATTTAGTTTTTTTTTTTTTTTCTTTCAACATTTAAACGTATTTCTAAGAATTATAACTACTATTTGAAAATGCCAATAAAGAACAATAAAGTCAGAATTTCATTCTTTTTTTTTTGTTCCCTATTTGGTCTAGTCCCCCTTTCATACAATATTTGCTGTGACACTTGGGGGGGGGGTGAATGTGGAAAAATATCTAACTTCAATCATGTTTTCTATTTCTATCTCTCTAGCTACGGGACACTAAATCCATCAGTCACAGCACAACACTTCTTCATTTCCTGGCAGAGAAGTGTGAAGACAGTTACCCAGAGATCATGAGATTTCCCGATGAACTTGAGCATGTAGAGAGTGCCAGTAAAGGTATGTCAGTTTCACATGTATGTGTCCCTTTCAACTGCCAAATGACAAAAAAAAAAAAAAAAATACCATTCTTAAAGAAACAAGTATCTCTGCTTTGAAACCAGAGAAAGACATCTTTACAGCATAGCAGAAATTCTTCTGTTTGCTATTTTCAATACTTTTGTATACAGTTTTTAGTCTGAAACATGCACATTGATGACAACAAGGATTACTCTGTTTTCACTCTGAATTGTTTTCCTGACCATCCTGTCACTCAGCCTGTCATAAATCCAATTCAACTTTAATTTTGTTTTCAAGCAATCAATGTAATCCCCTCAGGTCTATTTACTTTGTTAGTCTCTTAATTTGTCACTTAATCTAATTTGACTAATTATGCACTTGACTGAGATTGCCAGGCATTGTTAAAGTGGACTGAAAAGTGTTTACACCGCGCCAAGATTCCTGTATACATACATTTGGACTTTCCCTGAGTTCCGTTGCTTCACGGAAATAAGTTATTCAAGGAGAAGCCACTTACTCTACTGAGACAATAAATAAATACTTCTTGCAAAATAAATTGAAAACCTCAGGACCTATTTAAAAGCACTGAGACAGTCCACTTAAATCATGCTGCTCTCCACATAGTGCTGCTTAATTGATCGTAGGGTTCACTTGTAGATGTGGATTTTCAAGGTGATGCTGTTGCAGGGTATTTCTTGTTATTATTTATTTGAAATCAAAGGTATGGGATTTGTTGGGATTTGGGATTAGTTGAATTTATACAGACTTGTAACTTGTTTCATTTACTTTATAGTTAATATAGTTAGTTGGTATATAGTTAGTTATTGTTATTAGAGCTTTTATATTGAATGATGTTTCCTTTGCTATGATGATAGACGTTGTCAAATATAAATGTTTGGAGCATCTTTTCTTCTTCAAGACAAGAACATTAAAGTCCCATTCCAATCTGCTCCTGATTCACAACAATTCGATCAAGAAATAAATAGAAATGCAATTTTAATCTTAATATTCTTTTTGTATGTCCTCCATCATGAGAAAATGCCGCAAAAACATCTTAAAACACCAAAAACACAATTTTCATCAGGAGTGGTTCTTTAATGGTAATTCGTGGAAGTAAACATTGCCTATCTACCTTTTTTTCAGAGATCTTCTCTTTGATGGTATTAGATTGATCTATATATTTATCTCATCCAAGCTAGAGCCCTGCAATACCCCATTAGCTGGATGTCCAGATAATTACCTGAAGTTCTTTCAGTTGTGACAAAAGTACCGATTGATACTGCCAAGGGAGTTCACACTCTTCCTGTTTTAGTCTCTCAACAGTGGCCCCCATTAAAATGTTGAATAGAATTTTAACTCCACATCCTTAGCCCTTAATGGGATAGCCCCATCCTATTTTAAAGGTCTCATTATTTCATATTACCCCACCAGAGCACTTTGCTCTTAGAAGGCCATCTTACTTATTCTCTGAATTTTAGTACCTGAATGGGGAAGGGGGTGTTCGGTGTTGAAGTGGTTAGAAGAGAGCAGGCCAGGCCTTTTGTGTGAAGAATGTAACAATTTGAAAAAAAAACTTTTAAATAATTTTGGAAAGAAAACATCACTGTGAATTAAAATGACAAGGATAAAAAACGAATTTCAACAGAAAAAAACTAACTGGTCATGCCTTGTAATATTTGATAAACTGACAATGTTTTTAATATGAGTGATCTCTAGACCTGGGTTCGTTTATATCTTTGTTCCCTTAATTTTTCCATACAAATTAGAAGTAAAGCAAAGGCCATATTCATCACCCAGTTGGTTAGTATTTAGCCTCATATCTCATATTCAAGCCTGGTTTGAAACCTTGCGGGAAAGTACTCACATTTTTGCCAATTTTGCTTCAGAAAAATACAAAATGTCAAAACAGTTTTTTTTTTGTCTGGAGTCTGTCAAAGTTTAAAATTTGGCACTTGTGATCCTCAGTTGCATTTTCTAAATCATTTTTCAGGGTTTATTTGCAGAAATTACTTTTTTTTAGGTGTTCTTTAATTTCTAACCCTTTATTTTCCCCAATGCTGTTTTCAACCTGTCAAGGCTTTATTCCTGAATATGGATTGTGAAGTAATATACAAATGTTTCGAAGGTTTTAGATTGAAAATAACTGTTTGTCAAGTGCATTTGTATCCCAAAAATAAAGAATATAGCTTAAGTTTTTATTCCAAACTTTCCAAAGTTTTTCAGTAAAATGTTTATGTAGTTCATGAAATCATCCGTTTTCCATAACTACACCATTAGAGCAAATTTGAACTAGTGTGATAAACTGAAGAAACTGAATTAAACTGTATTAACAAAAATAGGTTTCTGAAGAAGTGACAGATTCTTCAAAAAGTCTTAAACCAAAACAAGATTTTGAAAAAGAAAAAAAAAAAAAAACTAGTCAACACGGCATTCATCCTGCATCAGAGGTTTCTGTTTCTCCCCCACACTTCCTGTCTCTGGCAAACAAGCACTTAAAGACGGGCTTGCTAAGCTTTTCAGAAGAATCATAGAGAAATTAACTGAAACAGACTGGTAGACCCTGAAAATCCAATGCAGCAAAAAAAGAAAAAAAAAAAAGCACCAAGCTGACTTCCCTTTAGATTTGAAAGATAGCTCGCTGCTTTATCAATAACAAAAAGCAGTGAGATTTCACTACACCCAGCTTCAGTTCAGCAAAGTTTGTTGAAAAGTGGACGTGAAGGAAGATTTGCCATCAAAATAGCTTCTTCTCTGAAACCATTCACTCGTGTGTGCAGACCCAAAAGCTCCAGTGCAGAAAAATGAACTGAGAAGAAATAAAGTGCTCGGGCCTGATGAGTCCACCACGGCTCTAACAGAGGATGGTTGTATTTCTAAAGGGTTAGAAAAAACGGAAAAAAAATGTATATCTGAAAACAGCTGTTTTTTTTTTTTTTTTATATAATATGTGGTTTTGGATTATTTTGTATCCATTTGGATATTTTATATGCTATTATTATCATGTTGCCAAACCATAGTTTTGGTGAATTCTCAATTCTGATTAGCTTCAGGGTGTCCTTAAAAAAGTAATAACGGACACCTAAAAAATAAGTCCATGTTGCCTTTACCTTTACCGTAGTTTGCTGCCATCTTTTTTTTGTTTGTTTGTTTGTTGTTGTTTTTTTTGTCTTGGGCAACTTATTGCTTGATACAAAATAAATATGTGTAGACAATTATTTTTATTAATTGCATTTAAATGTAAACATCCCTTCTCGCGCTCCTCACGCTCTGCCGAGGCTCTCCCTACTGGCGGAGGGATACAGAACTCGAAGTTCCTTCGTTCTACCCTTAAAAAAACACTTTCGGACACCCCTCTTCCTTTAAATGCCTCCTCAATGGGCTCTATGCATAACCTACTTCTGTGTTCAGCCCTTGACCATTTAATCGCTTCTGGTTATGTTTACATGGAAATAGCGGAGGATTTGGAGGTAACCAGATGTCTTTTGGAGCTACCCAGAGTCACTATAAATCATGTTAGGTGCATTGTTTGTCTTTCTAGCAAAACAGCCAAAAATAAAATGCAAAAAGGATTTAATTTTTTTGTGTAATCCTGCATAGCAAATTTTAAAGGTAATTTGCTCAGGTTATTTGCATGTACGACCAGCTCAAAAATGGATGGAAATTCATGTTGACAACACGTAATACGTGAAGCCAATATGCACATTGCTGTATTGCCACTCATATTTAAGTGCCTCCAAGGCTAAATGTTGTTACTGGTCGTATAAAATTAATGTTTAAGTCCCGTTAGCTGTCACTCACCCAGAGCACGGAGCGCAGCGATCGGTAAACACAACTCAGGAACCATTTGGCATATTAACCAGATCTGTAATCCTTGCCTTTCCTCCGGATCTATGCGGCCAAAAAAATAAAAGTTCTGCCTTGGCTGAACAAAAAAAAAAAAGTGCAAATAGTTACTTTCATTTGAGTAAATGTGAACTAGCATAAAAGACATCTAATGACTACCGTCTTTATCTTTATGACCGCAGCACTGCGTTTCTACATTTCTGTCAATGTAATTTTCAGTGTCAGGTAAAGCAGTTTGACAGGCGAGGTGACAGTTCGAGCACGCTGCTACATCTCCATGAAGAAGGCAGAGGCTTCTCATCAGCTGGGAGTAGAACCAGCAGTCACTTCAAAGTTCGGTTAAATGTTGAAAAGTCAGTTGAATGGGTTTTAAATGTTCTAACGTCGTTACGTTTCATCTCCAAAAGTCATGTGATCATACAGTACACGGTAGCATTTGTGAGTTCTGGGTGTTTGGTATTTCAGGAAGGCAAACTTTGCCTTTTGGATGTCTGCAGCTCCTCGCTCCGCCAGGGGATACAGAGAACCCGTTTCACGCACCTAAGTGCGTGTCAGCTAATGGGACTTTAAGTATAATTTTAAATATGTGCGGCCAACAACAAAATCCAGCCTTGGATGCACTTAAAATATATGCAAAGCAGCAATGTGCGTCTTTGCCGCATGTATTCCATGTGGCCAATGTGAATTTCCATCACTATACTGGTCGCACATAAATATGTGCGAATTACATTGACAATGTAAGAAATAACCAAAATTTGACAATACCAGAAATAGTACACAGAGATTTGCTATGTTGATGCTTACAGTTAGCCACAGCCGGAAATAAAAGAGTGGTCTTACTTTAAATTGGAAATACGTCACACAGCTCCATGCATATATTCCATTGGAGGGATGGGAGAAGCCGGAGTTGTAGAGTAAGAATTCAAATTTGGCCTTTTTATCACTTAACATGACATGTAGCATATATACCTCTGTCCTCCACTGGTTGGCGCAGGCTCTGGAGATGTTACCATGACAACATGTGGCACAGTGTATCAAATAGTTCGCTTCTTGTGAAAAGCAATTTAAAAATAACAAGATTAAAGTACTAATCATTTATTTATTTAGCTTATTACATAAGCTGGATAATGCCTTTTAAGGTGTCCGTTGTCAGAAATGAAGAGATGACGTGGACACTTCCACTTCGGCATCATCCCTCACTTCCCTCACTTGCGTGCTTATCTGTTTTTTTTTTTTT
Source organism: Adrianichthys oophorus (assembly GCA_036245035.1). NCBI lineage: Eukaryota > Metazoa > Chordata > Actinopteri > Beloniformes > Adrianichthyidae > Adrianichthys > Adrianichthys oophorus. The sequence goes on from BSAI01000162.1 coordinate 3,331,885, forward strand.
TTTTACATACCTGTAATCAATATGAATTACATCAACTTCAATGTCATTCACTGGAGTTGATGTTTTGTTAAAATGTTGCCATTATATTTAACTGCTTACTCATCACTGAGCTCCCAACAGTTTAGTAGTTCATTTGTTGTGCTTGTATAATTATTTTTTATTCAGTTTCTGGTTAGTTTTATATATTTTTTTCTAATCCACCATCAACAATTTGGCAATCTGTGGGAATATGTATCTGTTCGATAGCCATATGCTTTACTAAAGTTCCAACTTGGCTTATAATAAATTGAGGAAGCTGCATTTTAGCTTGGCTTTAAGGAGCTTTCTTTCTATCCAGACATACCCTAATAAAGTTGTTTAATTTAAACCTTGTCTGTAGATTTTTCCTCTCACCTGGTTGCATTTGTGTGTGTTTTTTTTTTTTTTTTTTTCTTCTCCATACGTATCTCTTACAGACAGTGGACCCTTTACACAGTGATATACCAGTTTATTTATGCATGCTTTTGTTTGGGTGTCGGTCCATTTCTAAGCAGTTCTTGTCAGGTGAACACTTAGCATGAATTAAATCACAACAGTTTGACTAGACATTGAGCTTATTTACATCTTGGGAATGCATTAAACCATTTCCCTTTACCCTTGACCTCATCTTAATAGAGGTAGCACAGCCTTGAAAGAGTTGTCATTGGGCAATTTTTCCTTTCCAAATTCCCCCCAGAGATGAGCATGTGGGGCCTGACAGTGGGTACTAAGTCTGCGTGGTGATTCCACTCAATCAGTGGCTCACTGACAATCTGTCTTGACAATCCAGGAAAGGAGGAAATATGACACAAATGTTCTCATAAATCCATTTAGTATAAGGCGTAGCCAAGGGCAAAGTACTTTGGAGCCAGAGAGAGAGAAAATGGAAAATGAGCAAAGAAGAAAAAAAAAAGATGAACTCTGAGGATATTAATACAGCTGTGAATATATCTATTATCCACATTCATTTCAAGGCACTGCAGCATAATAAAGCAGTATCCATTCTCCATTTAAAGTCTGAAGCAGTACTTCGCTCTGTATTATGTAGACAAAATGGCTCTCTGGATGGGGTGGGACACTGTGGGGATCATTTGTCTTCTGTTCTCAGAGGAATTGCATGGAATCATGGGGTTGAGGATATATTCCCTAATGCCAGTGAGGGGAGGGAGAGTATCTCTGAAGGCGGCAGCAGCAACAGCTGGATAGATGGATGCCTTTTCAAGCCAATCACTTTTGTGGCTTTGTTGTTGGCATACAGGTGACAAAGTAATTTAAAAATACATCTTTGTTGTCTTATACTCTGTGGGACTTACCATTATTTTCATTATTATCACCACTACCAAGCAAGAAAATCACTATTAGCTTTTAGTTCAAAGCCTACAAATTCTCCACCTTATTTTTTAGAGTGAGTTCTGGTCTCTGTGTGATTGTCAGACCTAAAGTAGCCTGGCGACACACAAGACAGGGCCACTCTTGGAATTAAACTGTTCACTCCTGCACTGTCTGGTACATGTAGTGGTTTAATTATGGCTTTACTGTTTATATGTTTATGTGTCCTTGAGGAATGCACCCAGTCATACTTTTTGGGTTAAAAAACGTGGCTGCAAAAATGTACTTTGTGTGTTGCTAGAGGGAAAAAAGTAGTAGTGTAGATGAGTTCATGTGTTTTTCAAATTAAGTTTTATCAACTGAAAATAAAGGTGCCACATATATGGAGTCCATTCTGTTTTTTTTTGTTTTTTTTAAGTTTTAGTTCAACAGTATTATTTATACTCAAAATCTCAAAAAGATTGACTTTGCAGCAGTTTTTTTGTGTTATTTCTCCAGATTGACACTGGTCCGTTTGTGGTGCATCTTAATTGCGTTGCGTGAGAAGTCCATCTCATGACCGTCAGTTAGTTTACATTGTCTCTGTTGTATCTCTGGTCCGTCTCCCTCCCCCATGAGGAGTGGTTTGGTCTGCCAACCCTGTGTCGAGTAGTAGTCCCACTTTCTTCGCTCATCCAAAACTTAAGCCATCAGGCCCCGTGCCCTCTCCATCCTCAATGACTCCATGTAGAATGCATGTTTTGTGTCATAAATTATGTTATGTTTATGCATTTCCAAAATTAAAGTCACCTTTTATTTAAAATAAAAAATCTATACATTTTTATTTTGAAAATACAACAGAAGTTTTTTGTTTGAAACCCAGTACTGTTTCCCGTTTCTTCAACTTTTTACCGTGAAATTGACGCATCAATAGACTGGAAATAGAACTCCTCCGTTGTGTTGCACTTAAGAGAGATGAATGTCAGGCGTAAATGCTTTTTTGTTTCAACACAACAACAAAAAAAAAAAAGGTGTATATTTGTATAGCGCTTTTCTACCTCCCATGAAGACCCAAAGCGCTTTACTGTCACAGTCTCATTCACCCACACATTCACACACTGATGGTGGCTTCCAAACACTGACACTAACCTTCCACCAGAGGCAATGTGGGGTTCAGTGTCTTGTCCAAGGACACTTTGACACATGGGTTGGCAAGGCGGGAATTGAAACTCTAATCGAAAGATTGGAGGCCGGCTGCCCTAATGTTGCACCACAGCCTCCCCACAATGAATACACAATGCGGCGAAGACGCACTGCAGATTGACCAGTGTAAATCAGCCTTTGATTCACTGCAAAGGTTCGTCAATTGTATTGACTTACCATTGTGCTTTTTTTCTGAGATTTTGCTGACTTTTAAGTTTTTTTTTTTTTGTGTGTATTGTGATCCAAATAAGATTATTCTTCAGTGTATTTCGATCCAAATAAGAAGTGTAAAAAAGTGCTTATAAATTCATCTATTGTTTTTTTGGTTCCTTATTGTGAGAATGTGTGGAAAACCATGGTCCCTAAATCTAAAGCAATGCAGTTGTACTTCAGTGTTACCTATACAATTTCCATTTGCCATTTGATGATTGTGAGTGTGTATGGGTGTGTGATTGTGGCCCTGCGACAGGCTGCCAAGCTGTCCAGGGTGTACCCTGCCTTTGCCCACAAGTGGCCGGGTTAGGCTCCATGAACCCCATGACCCAGAAAAGGACAAAATGGGTTTAGAAAATGAATGAATGGATTGGATATAAAAGGGTATAAGGATCTTTTCTTTTAAAGTAAAAGTGTTTAAATGTGAATCTGTTTTACCCTTTCTGATTTTAAAAATAGATTATTGTAGACATTTTAGGGGATTTTCTAGATATCCAGAGAGTGAAAAATGTTAACATCTGAAATTGTAGCCAAGAAACAACATATTTTTACATTTATCTGGTAAATAAGTAAGTGGTAAAACACTGATGTAAAGTTAATTTGTTAACAAAACACAAAGCAAATCATCTCTCTAATTAAACAAACAGATCGATTTTTTTTTCTCTAACTTTATGAACTCTTGGACAAGCCTCAATTCAGAAAGAAGCTTTAGTTTCACATAGCATGATTATAAAGCTGATGGGAGAGAGATATAATAGTTGCGTTTTCCTCTCTAGGTCTACTTTCGAAGAGTTTTTTTTTTTGTTTGTTTAGAATAAGATTTTTGTAACTCTCATTGTAAATTGGCCAAAAGTTATTCCAACTGTGGCTCCAATGCAAGAGATGGAAAGTTTTTTTTTTTCTTTTTTTTTTTTTTAAACTGGTTGCTTAAGGTAAACTCGAGCTTGCACCCTGAAGTAATAGAATAGGTTCAGCCAGGCCAGCAGTGTAAATGGACAGTCTGTCACAACGAATATTAGGAACAGGAAACAGACCAGTCTGCCAGCACCAGTGCAGAATGAGTGATGGGCTCTGGAGAGTTTTCCTCTTTGTTTTACTTTTTTTTTTTTTTTTTTTTTCACGCTCACCTCATGGTGGATGAGTAGTCATTGTAAGACCATAACAACTATCCTCTCATTTTTCTGTTCTTGCTGCCTATCTCACTTTCCCTCCACCTCTGATTTCCTGCATCCTGACTTTGGCCAGCCAATATGAATGTAGACAGAGATAGACACATGCAGGGAGGCCAACAGACCTGCTTAGCATCAAGCTACAGTTTGTGACAGTAGATTTCAATGAAGCCTAACAATGGGACAGGAGTTGAAATAATACTTTTTGCCAGCCTAGAAATTCAGCCTGTCATAGGATACCAATTTCCATGCTTGGGGTGTTTTTCTTAAGCTACCTTGGACATTTCCCTCCCACAACCTAGATTTTATGATCAATAATAACTTTTTAACAATGTTTTTTTTTTCTAAATCTATAAATACTAAAATAATCATACATTTAATTCAGATGTTATATAGCAGATAGATCTTTTGTAACCTTCATGTTTTTACACTCGACAGTTTTCATTTTCCTACACTCTTCTTTGGGATGACCCTATACAGATATCCCTGTTGCATTCAATTGCTAGTTCTTTCTTTTCTTTCTTTCTCAGTCTGAGAGTTTTGCTAGTCAAACCATTAAGACACAGTTCCAAAATATTTTAGATTAATCTAATCAGAGCTTTTTTTTTCAATATCTTTTGTGCAATGATGAAAATATAGAGCTACGTTCACACCACCCTCAGCAACGCACATTCAAGCGGCCAGTTTCAATCAAAAGTCTATGTAAACGCATGTATTTACATGTTTTAGGCTTCCATGTTCAAAACCCTAGCATTTAGACATCTCTACACAAGTTTTTAAGTACGTTTTTGGGCTCTAGGTACAAAGCGTGCATCCATTGAATGTGCGTTGAAAGTTAAACCTGATTGAACTTAGAACAATGTGGGACTGGGATTTGAAGGTGACTTATGGATGGCATCCTTTTTAATTCAAAAGACTGCTAACCATTTTAAAACTGATCATAAAGAAGGATTTAACTAAAGCGGTTTGTGTCTGGACAAAATTGTATGACACCAAGTCTTTCATACTGTATCTCAGAATAGAGCTGTGAAAGAAAACATTTAGAGCAAGATTTGCAAGTTTTGCAAGATTTACACCACTTCATTATTTTGCACCAAGCCTCTTCCAACCAAGGGGGCAGACATGTGCTAGTATTGGGTACCAACAGTCAATCGTGAATACCATAGTCTAAATGCACGTCCTTAAACATGCGCTACATGTCCAGTGTGAACGTAGCGTTACTAAGACAAATACCCTTTCTTTGGCCAAGTCACTGTTTTTTGGGTAACAAAGCTGGTAAAGCATTGATTAAACAATTTAGTGAGGATAGATCTAAAACAGTCAAAGAGAGATGTTTTTTTTCACTTCTAAGGCTGTTTTCGTATATCAAATAGTGATGATAATTGGTTGAACACATGTGAAGGAAATTTAGTTTTTTCTGAAGTAGTAGCTGTGCCTTTTAGATATGAGTTTGACTATTTCAAACTAAACGAGTAGTACTACTTGGACACCCAAATAGCATGGTGTGCTCTCCAACACAGCAGTTTGGCTGCAACTTTGTTTTGCACCAAATCTGGCCTTAACCAATTGGTGAAAATCTACAAAACCAGTATCACCAACGTTTTACCAAACATTTTGAGATTTTAATGTCCAATGTATGCCTGTAAATGCAATTCCAGTGGGGTTTGATGTAACTATTGAGTGTTTCAGAAGAAAAAAAAGAAACAGTCATTTAGTGATTTTTATATGTCTGAAAATAGGCATTTAAAGAGGCCGTATTGTGCTCTTCTCCAAGCGCTAAAGAGATAGTTAAATTGCTTGTTTTTTGTTTCTGTCATCTTCTGTCGTTTTTTTTTGTTTTTTTTTTACCCCAGAAAGCCAGTTTTTGTACCTTTTCAAAACCACCAGTTGCCCGCATGGATAACTTAAAATCAATAGTGTTAAAATCTTTTCACTTGCTGTGGTGTCATGAGCTCAGTTGTTATTGTGGTGAAAGAGAGGCACATGAAATCAACAGAACAATAAATGATTTTTTTTTATTTCCTCTTGACCTTTTTTTTAAAGTTCTTTTGATTTTCTTGCTTTATATCAAAGGCAGCCTGTGTTGTGCTGCTCAAGCCATTTTTGTTTGTTTGCTTTTATGATGTAAATCACTCCGGTCTTCTCTAATTTTGTCCTCGGGCTTTATGGAATGAGTTTAATTTAGCAGCTAGCCCTCTGTTTGCAAAATAAACCCAACAGGTCCTGACTATGACCTTTCTCTTACAAGCTGATAATTTGCATTTTCCACCCTTTTTTTTAACAGGTCTGTGATATGGAGTCACAATGTGTGCATATTCAAATATTATTCAAATCAGTTGGATCACATTTGCATGTGAAATTAAGGTTTTTGAGCGAGGTAGCCTGCATGCTGATCTGAGAGGCAACCGTCGGAAATGGGGTTGGTGTTACAAATGCACTGCGGTTTCTCAAAGCTTCATACTGTGCTACATTCAGAATCTATTTTATTCCAGCTTCAAAAATGATTTTGTAATCTTCAGACAGAAATATCACACTTTCCATTTCCATAGGATAATCTGACCAGTTGTATCCATGGTTTCATAGAGGATTAAAAACATGCTGAGTCATGTTTAAACAGAAATACTTGCATTATTATTACTGTAATTTCCACACTGCAGGGTGCACTGGATTACAAGGCAAACCATCAATGAATGGTCTATTTTTTGAACTTAATATATAAACCGCACCAAAAGATAAGGTGCAATAAGTGAGACAAAAGAGTCAGAATCTAAGTCAGTCAGTCGGACTTTATTTACTGCAGTCACATTAACTCTAGAATTTGTTTGTAACACGTTACACATTAGCTATGTTAGAAGGGTTAGCTGACGTAGTGGATGTACAATACGTGTAGCTCCAAACCTTGTTTGCAACATGTGAAAAGCAAACTAATACAGCAAAAACAAACGTTACAGTGTATCCATGGTGCATTGGCTCCTTTGGTTTAGTGCCCCCCTGGCCCACTTAACCCAGTGTGATATTTGTGATTCATGAATTTGTAATTATATTACATATGAGCTAGAGGGAAATTTGAGCCCCAGGTGGCCAATTTTGGGTTCCTGCCTTCATGTTCTCTTGATCACATCAAGAGGATGGTGGAGGATGTTTAGGACTTTTAGGCCTTTAATCCAGGGATGTTGAGGTCTTTGGGAATGTGGGGTTTATACTGGAAACCAGGCGTCCGAGGGCCAGCTTTGGTTTGTGCTGATGCTTATGTTATATCAAGTTGTTTGTGGTGTGGAGGTTTTCAGACTACTTCTTGATGAAGTTTCCAGGGGACCCTGGTTGCATGTGCCGCCCAGTGTTAGGTCAATTCAACAACAACCAACACCTTTCTTTCTACATTCAACAACATTTGCATTTTAGTAAACTCACTCTGAACACACCTGCCTGCTCGCCACTGCACAAGCAATGATGTTTCTAATGCAGGCAGTTACAACTAATAAATGAAGTGTGCATTTGTGTGTGGAGTGTGTGTTTGTTTGTGTTAGTATGTATAATTATCTCATGGATCTGTACTTTTCTGTGTGGAGTTTGCACCTTCTCCCTGTACAGGTGTGGGACATTCTTTTAATGTTATTGTTATTTATTTTTTTATTTTGAAAGGTTAAATGAACGCCTATTTTTTTTGACATATTAAAAGAATGTTTCATCTGTATATATATATATATATATATATATATATATATATATATAAAAACATTTTACCTGGGGTGCCCAAACTTTTCATCCCCACTGTGTTTCTCAGCAGTGAGCTAATGTTTAATGAATTTTTTTTCTTGTTCTAAATTCACATTTTAAAATTTAACAAAAGTTCAATTTTTTTATATATATTTTGCAGGTAAAAATGAAAGGTATCACTTGAATCTTTTTTTTTTTTTTTTTTGCAGTTTCAATCAAATTGCTGTTGCAGTGAGAGCAGTCAGAGGGATTTAACAGTCAATACTATCTGAGTGTCTCGCTGTCACTGGTTTCCTCCTCTTTGCCTTGACACACCAGCTGAGACCTGCTCTTTATTGGAAGGTGTGTTTTTATTCCACCAGCTGAAGCTGTGGTAAGGAGGGATAGGATCGATTGTTGGAGGCCAAATTGAACGTTTGTTGAGCTGCAGCCTGAAAAGATAAAAACCTCTGACTCTGCCTGCTTTGTTTATCATCAGGTGGCCTTTTCTATGTGTGCTATGCTGTGATTTTGATGTGTTAAGTCATAATGGGGGAGCCACCGTTCTTTGGAGAGGCTGCCAATAAAAATCACAGACAGAGGGGATTATGCTTCATGTCATCCCATGTTTTTGTTTTTTCAGCCTCTACTGTGTTCATTTTTTTTTACCAGAAATCTTGTTTTGTTATTTACCTCTTGCTTAAAATGCAATTTTTCTCCATTTGTCTTGATTTATTTTTGTTTTATAAATAGAAACATCTAACGCAGTGCACTTAAGAGAGTTTACATGCCAATGTTGGGCTCCATTCATTCAGTCTCTCTACAGAATATTGACTAGTTTGGTTTAAATGTTTGTAAGCAGGCTCATCTGCTTACTTATTGGGTCTGACTTCTACACACCCTGCAGCAGAGTGAAGCAATTACACAAGTGAGCAGTTGGCGCAGGGGAAAATCAAGATGTTGTCAATAATTTTTTTTAGAATGGTTTATTCTGTTTGAATGGTAGGAGACTGGAATAGTTTTCTAAAAAAACAGATATGCTGTGTTCATAAAGGCTGTTTGACAACACAACAGCAGGAAAACATGATTTATTACAAACTGAAAAAAGCTGCCATGACCACATCTTTTGCTCTCTGTCCATTATAGACATTTCTATGCGAGCCTTTGACACAATATTTTAGTCTAAATGAAATAATCTAGTTCATGCCTTATACTCATTTTTTTCAAACAAATCTTTGAAGTCCCACTTCAATAAGCTTTTATTGGATTTTTGATCGATTTTTAAAGTGTTTCCAGAGGTCTTTTAATTATGGTTATGTATTTTTTTTCGGAAAGTAAAAAAAACAAACGTTTGGGCAGAACTGTTGTTGCAGAGTGAGTCTTCCCTCATTTTCCCTCATCCCCCATTTGTTTACACTCTCTCACACTAGCTTACAGCCCCTCACACAGCAGTCTAACCTCACTGGTGCAACAGATGTGGCGAGCAGTATTGGAGTTATCCCGCTGAACAGTTTTGAGACAGAGTCCAGCTCAGACGATGAAAACAAAGGGATACGTGGATCTATTGGTCTCCAAGTGTATGCATCATAAGAGGCGCAGTGAGCTTGTGGCCTGTAGATTGCAGCTTTTTCGTTGTCTGCTTTTGATTCACAGCGATTTGAAGAAAGAAATACTCAGAAACACAGTTTTAATCCTAAATAATTTCATACATGCCCTCCATCATGGGAAAAAAGGCTTCAAAGAACATGCTAAAAAAAATTACAACTTTGATTGGAATGGGTCTTTAAAATAAATAAAATGTACATTCTTCCTATATATTTTTTAACAATGGAGCTTTTATCAATATTCCTTTTTATGCAAAAAATAAAAAAATGCTGCACGGTGGCGCAGTGGTTAGCGCTCCTGCCTCACAGTAAGAAGGTTCCCGGTTCAAGTCCTGGCTGGAGGACCTTTCTGTGTGGAGTTTGCATGTTCTCCCCATGCATGCGTGGGTTTTTTCCGGGTACTCCGGCTTCCTCCCACCGTCCAAAAACATGCTTCATAGGTTAATTGGTTACCCGAAATTGTCCCTAGGTGTGCATGGGTGTGTGATTGTGGCCCCTGCGACAGACTGGCGACCAGTCCAGGGGTGTACCCTGCCTTCGCCCATGAGTAGCCGGGTTAGGCTCCGGCAACCCCGTGACCCCGAAAGGAATAAAGCAGATTGGAAAATGAATGAATGAATACATAAAAATGTACATAGTTCATGCTTAATGAGATTCTTGATCAACGTGTTTCAGATGATAGAGATAATAATCCACAATGTTTGATGGCGACTGCCTCATAAATCAGGAGAAAACATATAATAGAAAATGAAATACGTGCTTATGACTCACCCGTTTTCCCCCCTGACCATAGTTAGGTGTCCTCACCCAAGCCTGGCTTGCAGCAGAATATATATCTTTAGCAAGCGTCAGAAAATATCTACAGTAACAAGGAGAGACAGACCGACATTTTGCTTATTACTTTTTTTTTTCTAATATACTGATAAGATGAGTACAGAATGTGTTTAATTTGGCTTGTTTAATTATGAGTAATCCAGATGCATCTGTCAGAATGTGTTTAACAGCTGCATTGATATTCTGCTCTGCAGCATACCCCTGGGTTATCCAATAAAACACCAGCCATTACTCACTCTCTCTACTTTCCCACAGATTACCAGATTACCCACAGGGCCATCTTCTCAAAGGGAAAGGCTTGGCTCTTAATGGTACATGTTTTATGGAGCATAACTATGTTTAAAGGTTTGATTAGAATTTAAGCAAATTGGTGTATAAAATGCACCACTGATTATAATGATCACAGCTGTATTGTGATTTAACCCCAAATTTAAATTTAAAAATACATGTATTTTTCTTTTTTACAGTTTTTGAGAGAAATGTATGAAAATACAAAAGTTATTTGAAATAAGTCAGTTGTTGAAGAATGGAGGTTTTTAAAATATGCTATCTCAAGTGTGGGTGAAAAAATCATTGTGGGTTCAGAAAAGATTTAGCATAAATGCTGCCTTTTTTAAAGTTTTGTTTTTAATATAAAATTGTGCCTCAGTTCTGTCCCATTCAGTGTGTTATTTACAGGATGCTGCTTTTTAGTTTAACCATCAAAATACTTTTGCCTTGAACTGTCATTTTGCTAGCTGTATTTGCACTTTTGAATATACTGACATCCCAAATGTTCTATTCTTTAGTTCGTATCTATCTTTTTTCCCTTTATTTCAAATTTCACTAACTTAAAAGCCTCTGTAATGGAGGTAAATCTTTGTAAATATGTGCTGAACCTGAGGAAATTTTAACATCATTTCTCTGCAGTGCGCTTTTCCAAATTCATACATTGTTGTTGTGCTTCAAACATGGTGAATGTAGGTTAAACAAAATAAAAATGTCATCTTAAACCAGCCTTTTTAGAAAATATTTGAAAATACTTTGAAAAAAACATTTTCATCAGAGCATGCAATGCAGACACATTCCATTATGACTCCAACTTCTGTTTTATTCTTGTCCACATTAATGAAGAACAGCTTTTAGCAAAGCTTTAAGCTGTTTGTCCATTCAGTAGGTTGACTGGCTCAGAGCTACAACTTAGTAAGGACTGAATGTCAAGCTGCCTGGGGGTATATGGTTGTGGTACATGCAAACTGGTGCTTTTCTGTTTTTATTTTTTTAACAAGTCATTATCTGCCTTGTTGTGATTATTTTTTTAAACAAAGTAATGAAATCTATTGATGAACATCTTATCTACCGAGTCGTAATTTCTTTGAGTTTAATGTTTTTTTGCAAGGTTTTTTTTTTTTTTTTGCATTCTACTGTGGTAGAGTAATGGATGCATTAAAAGTAGTGTTGTCAACGTTAACGCGTTATTGCACGTGATTAATTCAGAACATTAATGGGTTAAAATGCATTATGCAAATAAATTACACGTCAGGAGCGATCGTCTTCCACTTCCCATCAGGCTGTTCAGACTGGAACTTATTTTTTAGATGCGCGTCAACACCCAGCAGCCAATCAGATTTAAGTATTCACCCAAACTATTTAAAGTACAGAAACACAATGTTAGTTTCTTATGGCTGTATATCAGCCTCTTTGTTTTCTTAGAGTAATACTGCAGACATAAAAGTCTTTACAGTCTTAAATCTTACTGTTGATGTGTTTTGTGCACACAAATTACATTTCTAGGATATCTAAGTTAGCACTTTACAAATTAAAACATTTCAGACAATAAAAACAAAGGAGAAATGTTCTCTCTGGCCTTTTTTTTTTTTGCTCAAAAGTCGCATATTGTCATATAAGTGTGATTAATCTGATATTTTTTTATTTGAATGTCAGCACTATTTAAAATACAAATATACTTGCCATAAGAAGTACATCACAGAACCCTTACTGTAAAATAAAATAATAAAAAAAGTCCATCAAAAAAGACACAGCTGCTATTTGTTGGCTGGAAAAGGCAAAAAAAAAAGTTAACTTTTCTCTAGTTTCCTTTTCTTTCCATGTTTGTGAACCTCAAATGTTTAAAAATGTTATGTTCTTTTTTTTGTTTGTTTAAAAGATGCATAGTGTCTTAAAAAATGTACCTAGTGAAGTATTGTGATTGATCGTTATTAATCACAATCCAAAAGTGATTAATCTGATTAATTTTAAACTATGCAATATGCATTTTAAAAATGTGCAAAAATACAACACAAGACATTGTAACGTGCAAAATGGAATCACACATTCAATTTGATCTAGATTTTCCTTAATTTATTGCAGCATTTTTGACTTCTTGACTACACATGACTAAAAATGTTATAAATCACTGATTTGTTTGATATTTTTTTTTTTTATTTATGCCTTCACGTACTTGCAATGTCTCATAATCATAGTAAATTACATTTCAACGAAAGATGTAACAGATATATTCTTGCATACACCTACACACACCTTTTTAATTATGTTAGTGTTTCAGAATTTTGACTTTGAACTTGGCACTTGAATATGTAAGCTCCACTTTCATAAGGCCTGCGTATCTGTCAGGACATGTCATACAAACTGTCAATTAGCCACTGGAGATGTCCTTTGCGTGTCACACGGTGTTGTCAACTGCTCTCAGTATTCGGTGAAAGGTGGTAAAAGAACTAGACTTTTTTTTTTTTTTTTTTTGTACACTTTGTAAGACAGAGAACACTGACATAGAATGTAATGACTGTAGATTTTTACCTTGAAATGTACCTAGCTTTAACTCATATGACACTACCATTTTTAACACACTGTGAGTCGCACTGAAAAGCCTTTTTTTTCTTTCAAAAAACAACATTGTGCTTTATAATCTGTAGCACCTCATACATGGATTAATTCTGCTTTTACTTACCAATCTTGAAGTAATTTTGACAGGTACTATGAAAATGCTTGGCTAGCTAACTTATATCAGTGTCGGACTATGTTTTATAGTGTGGACGTACTCACAGTAACATTTGTTTTAGTGACATCAGTCTGCTTTTTTTTTTTTTTTTTGGATGTGTGTTGCAAACAAAGTTGGGAGTTACAGGCATTGTGGATATGCTAAAAAGGATGACTTGGCTAATGTTCAGCATAATACAAAAAAGTTCTAGAGTTACCATGAACGCAGTTAAAAGAGTCTGACTGACTGACAGATTCATCTCTGACTCTTTTGGCTCACTCAATTAACTTTTAGTTTGCCTAATCTGTGACATAAATTCAAAAATAATCCATTCATTGACATGCACCCTACAGTGCTGAAAATACTGTAATTATCTTAAGCTGACTGTATTAGCTGACTGTATCATCTTTAGTATTTTTCATTTAAAAGCATTAACAAGGTTGACATATCATATAGTTTAATGGTATAGTGACCTTGCCGTTTTCTACAACACAAGGAAAAATACAAATATGTAGCAATTCCAGCATCAATATCATGGGGCTAAAAAAAAGCTCCACTATGTCCAGTCCAGATGAAGTGCATGCAGATAATCTCTGCACTGAGTGCAGGTATTGATTTGATATTTTATTATAATATAATTGCTTCCTTTCTTTTTGTTTATATTTGTTTGTGTGCGTGCTTTCCTTACATAATACATCTCACTGAAGAGGTGACTCTCAAATTGCTTTTTCCCTTCCATTGATTAAAGCCAGAACCTCACTGCCTTATTCCGTTCCAACAAAAGCTAATCAATTTTCTCCATCTATGCTATGTTTCTATGTGTGCTGGTCACACCTCACGCATCGCAGTCCTGGACTGCACCCAATGCAATAGAAAACTACCCTGTGAGGGTGTGTGGGGGAGGGATTGGGATTGATATGGGGGAGCTCAGCAAGTTAATTCATCTCTCCACTTAAAAGCCTCATTAAGGTTTGCCTGGGGTGGAAGGGGTTGTGTTTTGAAAGAGGCTGCATTTATGACTTGGCAATCTTGCATACCAAGTATTTGTGTGGCAAACAAAAGACACACAAGCTCTCCAACCAGATCTATACTGAACACTTCCATACTGAAACGCTTCTTGATTGAATACTTTTTTTAAAGTACATCTTTCACTGGAAAGGAAAGATATCTACTTTTTGAGATTGATACTAAATTAAGACATATGGGGTGTTAAAAAAATTGAACTGACCTTTTTCAGTGACATGCTTTAGACTTCTTCACTAGTGAGATATAGGAACACAAATATTTCCAATTTGCATAGTTATAGATGGGACACGGCTGCACGGTGGCGCAGTGGTTAGCGCTCCTGCCTCACAGCAAGAAGGTTCCCGGTTCAAGTCCTGGCTGCGGGACCTTTCTGTGTGGAGTTTGCATGTTCTCCCCGTGCATGCGTGGGTTTTCTCCGGGTACTCCGGCTTCCTCCCACCGTCCAAAAACATGCTTCATAGGTTAATTGGTTACTCTAAATTGTCCCTAGGTGTGAATGTGAGTGTGTATGGGTGTGTGATTGTGGCCCCTGCGACAGACTGGCGACCAGTCCAGGGGTGTTCCCTGCCTTCGCCCATGAGTAGCCGGGTTAGGCTCCGGCAACCCCGTGACCCCGAAAGGGATAAAGCGGATTGGAAAATGAATGAATGAATGAATAGATGGGACAAGCAAGAACTGAAAGGAGTAAAAAAAAGAAAAAAAAACTTCTGTTCAGTGGTTTTGTTATGTACTTCACATATTTGGAGTCGTAAACATATTCAGTATTTTGCATTTTTTTATAAACTAAAAGGATCTTACTCCCCCCCCTTTTTTTTCTTTTTTTATTAAACAAACAAATTAACCCAAATCCTCATCCTCCAGAATAACTTTTCGTATCTCATTTACTTAATTATATCGTTCTTTTCTATTTTTTTGTAGAGAAAGTGGCCACAAATGTCATTTTTTATTACATAGAACCTGGCCTTTGTCTATTGTGTTAGAATTCCTTTTCAAAATTGGATATTAAACAAGATTGTTCTATTCATACTAAATATCTGTCTAACTAGATACCCACTCTTGTTCCTAGTAAATATACTAAATACATCAACACAAAAGATCAAGGATTATTAAGTTCACTGGGAAACATCAGACGCTTTTTTTTCCTGTTTTTCTACACTTTATTTTCCGCACTATAAGCCATACCTTTTTTTTGTCTTGCTTAATAAACCTTAAAGTGCGGCGCCCCGGATTTATAGCACAACTTTGAAAATAGACCATTCATTGACGGTGCAGCTCATCATCCAGTATATCCTAGTGCTGAAAATATGGTATATATTTTGAATTCTAATATATATATATATATATATTTTTTTTTTTCTGATGACACTTGTTGACACAAAGTTGTGAACTTTAGTATTTATCAAACTTAATTGGTAACTGTTGAGTTTGAGCATTAAAATTTGTTGTAATTTGCTATCTAAAAATGAACTTGATTGGGATACTGAAAAGTTTGAGAAATCTCTTGAATTGAATGGAATAAAAGATTTCTTACAGGAAAAGATGCACTTACTGTACTTACTCACTTACTTATTTGTAAGTGGTTTTGAAACACTTTCTCTTAACATAAAAGTAACTAATTTAGAGACACATTCTGCAATGTGTCGTGTGAGTTCTATAATCACCTTAGTAGACCCAGAAAAATTGAATGTATTGTTGTTTTTCTTCTCATGTCTTTTTTGGCGGCACTTATTTTTAAGATAAACTCCTCTGTTGGTTTTTTTTAGCTTGTTCTCGTCAACTGTCTGTCACGCTGAATTTCTTTTTGTTTTTCTTGTTTTTTTTTTTACCCAACCACTATTAAATCACAAGAGCACTCATGCTGGCACAGTCATATATTGAATTACTTTCATCACATCTGCTTAAAAGTTTCCTTTTCTCCTTGAAGTCTGTGAATATTTCTGATTTTACCTTCTTTGGTGTTGACAGAAGAAAAGGAACATCCAAAGCGTCGTGCACTCTAAAAAAGCGATTTTTACCTTTAGCTGTGCATTAGAGGTAAAAAATGAACATCTTTATCAAGATGTATTTCTGATACATCAGTGACAAACGCTGAGTAATATCTATACAAGGCTTTTCCCATCACAGGAATAGACATTGTCGTAGTCTGAGTAAAAAATGATCAGAAACAGATGTGATAGAAGAAAGTTGTTCTTCATGTTACTTTATCAACAACACTTTTCGTGTCTGAATCATCTCCCACCCTCACACTCCTCATGTGAATCATAAATCACCACATATGTGAAAAGCCTGGCTGCTGTATTGAACTCCTTTTTTTTTTTTTTTTTTTTTAAATACTCTTTGCAGAAGTATTTGTGTTCAGTTTCTGTGTGTCTTCTGTGGTGAAACAAATCAGTTTCAGTTAATCTGCTGACATTTGCCTGTGAACTTTCGTGGGGTTATTGTGAATGCAAATATGTAGAGTATTTTCTGGCATCAATATCACTCACAGAGGGAGCTCTTGTGCTACAACCAGAAATATAAGAGTAAGCAAAACAACAGGACGAAGAGGTTGGAGTGGGTAAATATGAGAAGTCGGAGTCACTCAGACATGAGGTGAGCTAATGACAATAAAACTTACCAAGTTCTTTGGAAACCAAAGTGCAACAAGGTAAAACTAAGTTCAAAGTTTTACAGACAGTCAACAAAGTGCTAAACCGCACAGTGAGGAAACCTACCTTGAAACTGCTGTTAATAAATAACCACAATCACTGTACTTTGAGTTAATTCTTGATCGTTTTAGTCGGACTGACAAGACATTGACCTTAAAACTGGAATTCTCCACAGTTAAGATTGCTTTTTATAGTTTCAGCAAAAAGTAACTTAAACCATTAAGTGTTTTGGATTTTTTTCAATATTTGTTTCTAATGTAAATGAAGTGTAATACGGAAGCCTTACCATCAATCGTATTCAAGATTATTTTAAAGTTCTGTTAGTGTAGGATATTTATTTTCCTTTGGTTATAAATCAGTTTACCAAAACCTTGTCTTGATGTTGCTTCAGGGGAACTTGGACGTAAAATCTTCTTCCTTGAAGAAAATCCACGTGGCTTTATTAGTCTGATTGGTGCAGGGTTCAGTCCACATTTGTATAATTCAGGTGGGATACCAACATTCCTGCAATCGGATGGCTCATTAAAGGGACACAAAGAAGATATACCAGAGTATACTCCTTTTGTCTTGTAATTCCCCCTAGCCCCATCACATGGTCATTAGGTGTGATCACGCTGGAGTTTTGGTCTTCTTTGGAACTATTCAAATGGCAGCATGGTAAAAAAGAGATAAATTGTGTCTGAGGAATTCCTTTCTGTTGGTGTCCCACCTGGAGAATACAATTGGGGACTAGATTCTGCACCACTCAGACTAATGAAGCCACTTGGATAAGCGTTGGCACATTTCAAGAAAGAAGATTTTCAAGTCCACTTGCCATGATTCAACTTTAAGATATCACCTGGATAAATGAGAACTTTCACTGTTTTAACGAAACCTTTAAAAATGCTTTTTTTAATTTTTTTTTTTTTTTTTGACTAATATTACAGTTAGAAAAGCTAATTCTGTTGATGCCAGATGAACATGTTTTCCCTAACATTATCATGATCATTAGCCCCCTCTGTCTGGCTGAAATATCTTCAACATACAGATTTCCTGCAGATTTGTTTTTCATAATCCTCAAATTTAAGTAACTATGATTTTAAGGTGTTGTGATTTAGGGTGTTTCATGTCTAAAATTGTCAATAGTTTTACTGTATATTATATAAGCCATACTTTTTAATAATATTTATGTTTGTCCACCTTAATGTAATTAAAATGTTTTTTTTAAACAAATGGTTTACAGTTTATTTCCCACATTTAGGGGGAAATATTTCATTTTAGGGGCTTACCTTTCTGTAAACTGTTATCTATTATGTACACCATTGTCAAATACTAATTTTACCAAAGGCAGATCTCCACACTAATTTAAAGTCAAATATTTTTTAAAATGTCTCCTAAAACTTGTAACAGTTGAAAAAGATTTAATGGATGTAATGCGTTCTAACATTGGGGGTATATTTGAATAATGTTGAGATTTTGTCAAGACCAAATACCTTCTCATTTCAAACTAAGCTCATACTGATGGATTAACTTCAGATATGTCTTTTGCTACATCCTTATTACTTTCCACACAGCAAAAAATGCTTTTGATAATAAACCTTCTGCCAGTCCAAAATTACTCTTTTAGTGTAGATTAATGGCTCCAGACGTGATTGAAAGTTTTTAATTGATCTAGAACCTTTTTTTTTTTCAGTTCAGTGTTATTAATCTACTTTCAAAGTTCATATATGATTCTCTGGGAATATAACACTAAAACAGAAATGTATTAAATATGAAGGTCCTACTTGAAGCAACCAGACTTAACCACACTCACAAATACATTGTAAAGCTTGCTACATGAGAGTGCTCACAACTACTAGACCTCTTGACCAGTGATGCTGTTTTACAAAGTTCACTGCGACAAATTAATTTGTATGCCTTCAGTTTCTTGTATATTCACACTGTCAAAACCTTTGCTGTAAAATGGAAGATATTTTCACAGACTAATATTTTTTCAAATGCATTTGATTGCCAATGGATTTAGTTATTTGGGAGAAATATTTTGTTTTACACTAATTCTGCTTATTCCTGAAATTATTTCAAGCTATAAAAAGCAAAATCACGTTTTAGGTTTCAAGTAGATGCTAAATGGAGGCAAGTTTGGAGAAGTGTTTTGATGCATCAATAGACGTCAAAGTGTTAAATGATAACTGCCAAAACTGTCCTTTAAAAATATTTTTTTTAATATCACATACATAAGTTTGAACTGATACGTACTTGTGTTTTTGTGTGTGTGTGTTTGACAAAGTGCACACAAAAGTACACTTTTTTACATTTTGGATGTGTTTTTCTGATCTCAGAGAAGCACTAAGTCAAGTAAGGTGGTGAGTTTCTTGGATGTAGAAATGTCAAGTGAAGTGTAAACCTTTGAGATGTCAGGTGAAATAGCTTCAGCTATGTGATAAGGTCCAACTTTGAAGCTATAAATGAGGTTAGAGGCACAAGTCAACCACTGCAGGCTAATATGACTGCCACACCTCCATCGCTTTCTACCAAGCAAAAATGCTTATTTTTATCCAGAATTATTCTTCATCTGGGGGTTAGGCTATTACATTTTAACATTCAGAATATCAATTTGCATTTTTTTTTTCAGCAGTAAGATGAAGTAAAGCAATCAAAAAGATTGTATTATTTAACCACATAGGAGCTATTAGCACACTTAAGTAAATCATCAGCCATGTTTGCACGGTTGTCTTCAGGATACTTGACACCAGGTATATTTTGTATATGTTCATTTCAGAACCAAATTAACAACTTGATCAACATTAACAACAAGCATGAATAAAAAAAAATACGTTTTTTGTTTTGTTTCAGTCTGTTGTCATTTATCTCTTACAACTGTTTGTCTGCCAAAACTTAAAAAACAGGCACTGCACTCAAACTGTATTACCATTCACATAACACCAGAAACATCACCAAATTTACAAGAAAATATGCTGTAGCAAAGAACAGCGACAACACAGTGCATGACAGGCATTCAGGTGAGTGACTGTCAATAGATCGGAGTTGAACCATTCTGCCCAGGTGATTCCTGGCTCTTTTTTATTGCTGAGGACAAACACCACCAGCCCCCCTGACTGATATCCTCAGCACTTCCTGGGGAATTGTCATCACCCCAGGTCAATGTCTAAAGTCTCCCATGCATCAAAATATATTGTAATTGACTCTATTTGTAATTCCTCCAGAGATCTGGTTCTAGGCTGTAGCTCTGATTGCTGCCAAAAGCAATAAAGTCTCACAGACATGACCCCCATTGTAAACAAGCCCTCACTCCAGAGGGCAAAATGCACAAAAGTTTTTGGTGGGTGTGTATTTTTCAATTTTTATTTTATTCATATTTTTGCTAGTTTAGTTATCCTTTGGTCGCATATTGCTCTGTTTTGTTTTTTGTTTTTTTTTCCCCTGGGGACGATGTTGCCATTGATGGCTTATGATGTAAAACAAGAAAGTATTTGCATATTGTTTAGAGACACTGATCCTTGGGGAAAATGATACAAAAATGTTGTCATGGTAATAACAGCAGCAAAATGAGTGGCATGTTTTTCTCGACTGGCATATGCTACCATACATTCAAGTCAGCAGAAGAAGGCTTTACAATAAACCCCGTGGATAGTCAAATCTTATGGATCATAAAGGGTTTTAGCTAAACCAAAAATTAAAATGGAAAATAGAGCAAAACCAACAATGGTTCAGTATTTTGTGTACATTCACAGGTAAATAGACATAATTGTTTTTTAATTAATTGTGTTTAAAATATGCATGTTATCATGTACAATTTAGAAGATCAGATGTTCCACTTACTAAAAATTGAACCAAATTTTCACAGTCTTTTTTCTGTACAGTTCTTTGTTTTGCGAGGTTCAGATAATGTGTGGATGTTGTTCTGTTAAGCTTCAAAAATGGAAGTTGTGGGTTAAATGCCTCACTCTCTTGCCGACTGCTTTTAAAACCACGTATGTAAGATAATCAGAGAAAAATGTGTGACTGCTGTGTCACAGTAACAGGATCATTGCTTCTTTTGCAAGTTGAGATGCTTTGATTTCTCCTCAAAGGAGAAGAGAAAAAAATTTTTTTTTAACACTTTTGGTTATTTTTTTCCCCCTTTTCTATATTTTGGTTCCTTCTCATTCCCTTTCCGTTTTACTAATAGTTGAGAATAAAAAGCAATATATGCAAAATGCATAATATATAAAATAGCCATTTTAAACATGGTGTCCTTATTCAGAATAGATATTTAATGCAACAACAAGTATTTTTCTTGGTATCCACATTTTATTATTTGCATCACTTAAAATGCTTTTCACACATTCCCACCACTTTGTACTTGTATTGCTTATGGACCTACACACACTGTTTGCTAAAGCTGTGTGACAAATGTGACAGATAAAGACACACCATTTTTTTCAACAGACTTCTGGCCAATAAAAAGAAAAAAAAAAACTTGATTTATGAGGCTGTTTGTATCCAGCTTTACTTTGAGTTTTCTTTATGACACTGTCCCTGTGAAGTAACTTAAGAAACAAAACCTGCTCTGCCTGGCCTTTGCAGACCTTTCACAATCTAAAATTTGCTGATATGGGTTTTAGGAAGCTTCCAGAAGAAACATGCCTTTTTCTTGTGGTGGAGGACATATATATATATATATATATATATATAGAAAATTAAGCTTAAAATGGTGTGTCTAAGTCTTTTTTTTTTTCTTAAAATAATTGTGAATCAGTAGCAGACAAAAAATGCAGTTGGGAAACTTTTAAGTGGGACGTACAAGTTAAAACAGCAAGCCACAGGGTTCCTGTTCTGCTTTATTCTGTAAACGACTAGTTCCATGTATGTCTTTGTTTTCCTTATCCGGGCTAGGCATCTGACCCAAAACTGTAAAACTGGATAGTTCAAAATTTTTCCTTCTGTTTTGTTGCACCAGTAATGCTAGGTCGGGGTTGTGAGGCGCTGTAAACTAGAGGGAGAGGGTGTAAACAAAGGGATGATGGGAAGGGGCCTGGCTTACTCTGTGCCAATAGTCCCGCCCACATCTCAATGCTGAATTTCTTATGAACTCCTTCCACTCTGCAGAATATATGTCCTATAAAACGACACAGAAGTTTTGATTTTTCTGGCTAAAAACAGCGTATTCATAATAAAAAGACCACTGGGAACGCTTTTACAATCAATCAAAAATTGATCAAAGTCGGACTTTAAATCCGTAAACATTGTTAATATTCTACTTTTGTTGTTATGTAAAACTAGTATAAAAATTTGTTTGGAATTTTTGTCAGTTTTACAAAATTGGGCATATATATATATATATATATATATATATATATATATAAAATTCTGTGAAATATGGCAATTCTTTCATTCTGTAAATTACTCCATAAAAAGATGAGACATAACAGCAGTTGATTTGGACTATACAGATTTTATGTAATCCAAAGTGTTTATGAAAATTATAAAGGAAACACTTTAAAATAACTCCCATCATTTATTGTATTTTATCCTGTTTGATTTTATTGGAATAAACCACCAGCTGTTAGCTGTTAGCTTTTTTTCTAATAGCCTCTGTGTCCACCATAGTCCCTTGTGCTCCATGTACACAACCCCATCTTTACAGTTATTTCTATCAGATAATATGAATTATGTCTTTCAGAGACAGATACAGGTCCTTGTCAGAGCTGTTATGAGAGTATGCGATTCCCCACCCACACACACACACATGCAGCTTCTTCCCCTCGGTTTCACTTGGAATGCCTCCAGTAGACGTTGGTATTGCCTTATTTTGTCCCTTGGAAATTACTGTGTTATTTTTTGGTTAATTTTACTAATGATATCCCATGATGTTTGTTGGCTCTTTATTATTCAGAGAAAGAAGCATGATGATTAAGTGTATGCATGCAAGCTATAAAAAGAATAAATACATGAGTTTGCTGTCACCACAGTCCCGACAGTGGTGTGGCAGTTTGCACAATCCTGGCTGGCTTCTCTTTGTGTGACGTTTGTGTAATCTGTCTGTGAGGGTTTCCTCTTTGTATTATTGCTATCTTTTTGTGAAAAACTTGCAGTTCGGTTTGCTATTTCAAATTATGTATTGGTGTAAAAGTGTGTACAGTGGGGATCGAAGGTTTGGGCACCCCAGGTAAAATGTTAAATTATTGTGCTTAGGGAACCCAAGGAAAGATTAAAAAAATTCCTAAAAGCATAATTTTACAGATGAGACATCATTTTTATATGTTAAAAAGTGTTTATTCCCATCATTTACCCTTTCAAACATAGCAGAAAACAAAATAATGGTGTGTGCAAAGGTTTGGGCACTTTGTAAAATTTATAGTTTTCACCACCCACTTTGGAAAAGCTGAGACCTGACAGTGTCATAGATTGTTCACAATAATTTGCAAAGACTAGGTGATTTAAATCTCAAAGATTTTAAATAATTTGAGTCATCTGACTTTGCGCCAACAATCAGCATCAGCAGATGTCCAGAACAATGAAACTGAAAATAGTTGATGCTCACAAAGCAGGAGAAGGCTAGAAGAAGAGAGCAAAGCGTTTTCAGATGCCAATATCTTCTGTTCAGAATTCATTAAGAAACTGCAGTCAACAGGAACAGTGGAATTTAAAGCAAGAAAAATCTCAGACAAAGCAGCTCGTAGGTTTGTGAGAAAAACAAGTCAAAATTCATGTTTGACTGCACCATCCCTCCAGAAAGACCTGCAGACTCTGGAGTTGTGGTTCACTGTTCCACTGTCAAGAGATACTTGTACAAATATGATCTTCCTGGAAGAGTCATCAGAAAACCTCTTCTACTTCCTCACCACAAAATTCAACGTTTAAAGTTCACAAATGAACATATAAACAAGCCTGATGCATTTTGGAGACAAGTTCTGTGGACTCACAAGGTTAAAACTGAACTTTTTGGCCACAATGAGCAAAGGTACATTTGGAGAAGAAAGGGTCCAGAGTTTAATGAAAAGAACCTCTGTTCAACTGTTAAGCATGGGGGTGGATCAATCATGCTTTGGGCTTATAGTGCAGCCAGCGGCACAGGAAACATTTCACGAGTAGAAGGAAGAATGGATTCCACAAAATTTCAGCAAATTTTGGACACTAACTTAATGCCATCTGGGATAAAGTTGAAGTTGTAGAGAGGATGGCTTCTACAAATGGATAATGATCCTAAACACACCTCAAAATCCACACGGTCTTACATTAAGATGCATAAACTGAAGGTTTTTCAGTGGCCTTGCTAATCACCTGACCTCAACATCATTGAAAATCTATGGATAGAACTGAAAAGAGCAGTGAGTAACAAACATCCCAGAAATCTCAAAGAACTGGAAGAATTTTGGAAAGAAGAATGGATAAAGATACCTCAAACCAGAACTGAGAGACTCTTGGCTACTACAAAAAGCGTTTACAAGCTGTGATACTTGTCAAAGTGGTAGAACAAGGTACAAACTCTGCAGGGTGCCCAAACTTTTTCACACACCATTATTTTGTTTTCTGTTATTTTGAAAGGGTAAATGATGGAAATATTGTTTTGACATATTGAAACATGTCTCATCTGTAAACTGCTGCCTTTAGAAGATGTTTCAATCTTTCTATGGGTATTTTATGCACAATACTATAACATTTTTCCTGGGGTGCCCAAACTTTCGATCCCCACTATAGATACGTGTCCCTGTGTGGCTCCAAAATAAACTAAAGAACTACATCCATGCTTGGGTTTTAAACCTCCCTTTGCCCAGTGGTAACAGAGACAGTCCACAGCCCCCATTTGAGCATTTGCTGGATGAAACAGGATAGAACACGTTCGGATGAATTAATAGTGTAAATAGTTGAGCCAGCATATGTGTGTCAGTGTGTCTCCACAGTGAGCTGTTCCCATATAGTCTTGTTTGAAGTCCCATGGCTTTCGCTGATCCTGTTAACAGCTCCCCTGAAACACTGTTTCAGTCAGCTTGAGCCCCCATATCTTGGCTACTGTAGTTACTATAATCAGTGCCAAACCATTACCCAGTACTATCAGTCAGGCCTCAAGCAACTACAATACTTTTGTCAGAAACAACAATGGTTGACAAAGACCTCCCCGTGGCTTGATGTGAATGTAATTGTCTCTTGTCTGGCATCATTCGCCCACCTCCCTCACTGTTCATTCTCCTTTTCCACCATCAGTGAAGCTAAGATCCCAGTGACAGAAGCATATGACTCCCAGAAGCCCCATCAGTGGAGAAACAATTTAAGTGTATGTGAATACGTGCTTTTTGTCATACCCAGATATCAGCTGTAGACAAATTGGGAAGAAAGGATTATGAATGTGCGGCAGTCTATTCACCCAAACTGGTAGCCGTGAAGTTTTATGACAGAACCCAGCCCCCGCACACCTACTGATTTAAGTTGGACTAAAAAGCTTCCTGACTCACCGTGGTTTGGAATTTTGTGGACCTGTTCATTTCTTGCTCAGGAACATGTATTTTTGTGTGTTAAAAATTGTCCTACAGCTTTTATTTTCTGAGTACAAGGGATGAAAGTTTTTGTTATACATAGTTTTACAAGTTTCCAACAGTTTGAATAAGATTTGTGTCTGTTAGTTATTCAGTGACGTTTTGGAATAATTATTTTTTTTAAAAGTGCTTTTGACCCTTTGACTTTAAATTAAACTTCAAATAATAAGTATAAATGATGCTGCTCTTAGACTTAAAAGATTAGTCCTGTGTAAAATAGTTCTCTTATTTTATGCTTTCGACCTCATATATGTTCTCACCCTCCTATCTGAAACACATTCAGCGGCAGAAGATTATTAAATGGCTAAAGTAACTGCATTGCATACAATCATGATTGCATGATTGATCAGTGAAAAAAATGTCGCAAAAAATGGTTTTAAAAATAAAAAACTCTAAAAATGAAATTATAATTATAATGTTTTTTCGAGCAAAGCTAAGAAAAAAAAGTTCAAGATTTTATTTATTTATTTATGTAGTGATTTTTACATTGTTTACTTTGAAGGAGAAAAAAAAAAAAAAAAAAACACCAGCTGGGTAACCAGTATAAAGCAAGACAGAGCTATTCTTAAAATCCCCAAGTCCGGACCTTCTGACAGAACCCACTTTGTTGATGGTGTTGACTTGCGTTACCTGTCCTGGACCTTTTGCTCTTCACACCCTAATGAAAAACTAGATTGACTCTCTCTAGTCGTAGTTGCATGCCTTGGTTAGTCATAGGCATTACAATGATATCTGGTCTAATGTTAGACAAGATTTGTATCATTTACCCAAACTTTATTATTTTATGCCTTGGTCACAACTGTCCTCACTGGTAAATCCAGGCTGTCTGCAGGTAAAAAATTGGCAAGCAGATGATATGCACAAAATACCAAGGTCGTAGACCCCTCTGTGATCTCGTAGAGGCATTTTCCAGGTGACAGGTTGTAATGAAAAGTTAAGCAACCAATATGGGTAAGTAAGGTGAAGTAGGTGAGATACAGGTGTATCGTACAGGTTTTGCATTTTTTTTTACAATTTTTTTCATCCAAATCCTGAGCACTGCGCAAGGGGCCCGTTAGTGCTGTTCAAGTGATAAGTGTGCACTTCTAGAGCCTAAAACATCTGTGTATTGTGATAACATTAAAGGCTTCGATGTTTGTAACCACCTTTGTCAAGAGTGAAAACACTATTGTAAAATTGTGCAAATGCTTTATTACCTGCATTTTTTTCCTTTGAGTCAATGTGCATTTTTCTGAATTACATTAAGTGGCATGCACTTGGTTATGTGCATTGATGAATCTAAATCTCTTTGAAGCAACCTAAACATGGCACTGTATCCCATCTGATCCCGTAAGATGTTGCTTAGTGTTTGAAGTTTGTACTTGAAAGACCTGATTTGAATACTGTGGATTCCACAGTAACTCTGAAAACAGTGATTACAGACTGATTAATGAGCGCGCGCACACACACACACAATTACATGCAAAACTGTGCTTTCACATGCCTGGCTTTCAGGATGCACACATGTTGAGTGTCTGTCTGTATGTATAGCTATAACAAATATTTTGAAGAGGTTCATGTTTATTAAATGGTTAATTCTCATTTATCTGTTATAACCCTGTAAAGCCTGAACCATTAAATAATTGACAGAAAATTCAAATTCTTTGGATATGGAGCCTTTATAGGTCCCTCTGAACAAACAAGCAGAAAAAAAGTTTTGTTTTTGTTTACATGTAAATTTAATTTTGCATTATATCTGATACATCATTTCACACAGCTCAACTATATCTTTTTTTTCCTGAGCTAACAAAAATATTCTAAGACAAAAAAAAAAAAAAAATCAAGAAATTTGAATTTTCATTCCATTCCATTTCTCTTGCGGGGGGCTCACAGACTCATGTATCGAATATGATACGTTCTGCTTTAAAGGGATAATACAGTTTTTTTTTTTGTTTTGTTTTTCCTGCAGTGTCTGCTGAGATCTTGAAGGGAAGTTTGACCTCCATGGAACGCCACATCCAGAGACTGGAGAACGATATAGAAAACTTCCCAAAAACAGACGACGAGCAAGATAAGTTTGTGGAAAAGATGTCCATATCCTTTTTGCCCCGGTCATGTCCACAGTTTACACAGCTTTTGCTTTATTAGTTTTGCCACACTAATGCATTAAAGCTCTATCCTTTGTTGTCAACAGCGATGGCAAACATGTGTGCTGTTTGTGTTTTGCCTGGCAGTGGTAAGCAGTTGCAGTCACATGGTACAATAGGTGGCACCCTGGGGAACTCAGGGAATGGATCTTGCTGCCTTGCTGTGAAATGTTGATCAGATCTCCCTCTTCACTCCTGCCTGTGTCCCAAGAGCAAAATCATGCTCTTGGCTATTTTTTACTGCATTGTAGCTTGGCTGACTGTCCCCTTGGGGGACTCTAATAGGGGCTCCAGCCCCTCACACCATTTTATCGCCTAGCCCTGATTTTATCTCCTGACTGGTCACACAAGTAGCCATCTTTTCTCCTGGCACTTCTCCTGTTTTGATAACAGAGGGCTTCACTTAAACCCAGGATCTCTGCTCCAAAATTGAATTAGTCATGTCCCTTCCTGTTTCTTTAATGTAATCTTGGAGAGAGGTCAACTCTGACTCTATAAGTGGCATCGGTGTTGAGAATTGGGATAACTGTCAACACCCTAGGGTTCAAATGGAATTTGAGAAAAAGCGCAAAGAGAACAGTTCTGCCATTTTTGTGTTCTTAGAAAATTGTTTCAATTGACAAAAAAATGTAAAACAAACTTTAATTTTGTGTTTTTCTTGGCTAGTCGTTTACATACTCTATGTTCAAACCCCAAAATATGACATTTGCATAATAAAAAAACAAACACCTTCCTGCTGCCGGTTTGGAAGCAGAGCAGGTGGTAAAGCTGCTTCTCTCCCCAAAGCAGGTATTGATCCTCTGGCTCATTGAAGAACTAGAGGCTTGGTTAAAATGAAATGAAGCAATGTAGATAATGTGCTATCCTACACCCCTTCACTTTATTTATTTATTTTGCTACGCTAATGTTAGCTTGTGTTTGTGAGGTGCTTGCTATGAGCTAGCAGGAGAGATTGTAAGCAAGGGGTTGATGGGAAATTAGCTGAGGCTAACTTCAACGCCAACAGTCACGTCCACAACTCAGTGGCAAATTTTCAATGACCTCCTGCTGCGCTGCAGAAACCATGTCTTAAATAATGACACAAGTTTTATGATTTTGGCTAAAAAAAGCTTAATCATGATT
The DNA here is from genome assembly GCA_036245035.1 of Adrianichthys oophorus. Taxonomy (NCBI): domain Eukaryota; kingdom Metazoa; phylum Chordata; class Actinopteri; order Beloniformes; family Adrianichthyidae; genus Adrianichthys; species Adrianichthys oophorus. Next base: position 3,360,342 of record BSAI01000162.1, read on the forward strand.
AAAAGCCCACTGGTAAGGATTTTACAAAAGAAAAAATATATAGTTGGAGTGGGACTTTAATGACTGGATGGATGCATACACTGACTTCAGTACATTTCTGTTGGCTCATGTTTTGTCATCTATAAATCTTTATCAATCTGGATTGTGTTTAAAAAAAATTATGAGCTTTTTTTTTTTTTTTTTTAAGCCAGGATTACACAATAATCTGAGAGCTGGTGGTTCAATTTTACTGAATCAGTGAAATCATCAATTGATAAGTGTAAAAGGAAAAAGCAACATAAAGTTAGTATCTTCCATGGTGTTGAAATAGCTTACTGTTTAGCTAAAAGAGTGGTAATCCCTGTTGAATATTCGGTGGTGGTGATGCCCAATTTTGGTCAATTCATCTATCAAAGTTTTTTGGGTACACACAGATTATATGAGAAATTTAAACTTAATTTAAATTACCATTTTGAAAAAAATGAAGGACTTTTTAGCAAAACACTAGGACATTACTGGTAAATAAGTGTGTGTATCCATGAAAGTGCTTTTTTTCCCTTTAGCCCACTTGTATAAAAATTGTCACTCAAAACATTTTTCCACCACTTTAAACCTCCAAAGACATCAGATGTTTAGCTTCTCTTGTGCATCATGATGAAACAGATTTACATTCATATGGAGTAAACACAGAGATTGGAAGAAAAGAAAAGCACAAACTGCTTGGTTTACTTGGCTTTCTGCTACAAACGTTTGCAGTGAGCTTTGGTGATTGGCTTCCTAGTGTTGAAACAATGACAGCGTCAAATATGGTGCTGTATTTTTGGGTTGACAGTTTCATTGCTACATGCAAGATAGAAGAGTTAAGGCAACTCTACCTTTCTTAAACCTTATCCTGGGATTAAAGAAGGGAGAAACAATGTTGGCTCTTTGAAGCATGACAGATGGAAGAACAAGCACAGCTAAAAGTCATGCATTTGATGCTTGAGCAACCCTGAAAAATTTAAATGGAGCTCTGTTGTCTTGACTGTCGTTTCCTGTGATGAATGAGTCAGTCTTCACTTGAAAGTGTGTGTGGGGGTGCAATTCGGAGAAATAGAGGGAGGATTCATAACTTGAAGTTCAACTATACTGTACATGAACGAGTCTTGTCAGATTTCTCTTGCTTAATTTCAGTCACTTTCCTTTACTGTAATTCTCAAAATATTTTCCCGAGCTCCACCTTTATTTTGCCATTTAGCAAAATGTCTTTAAACTTGTGTGTTTCCCCCATATTTTTTATTTTATTATTTAACTTATTAACATATTTTCAAATGTTGATAAAATCTTCATCATCTAACTGTAGTACTGCAAATGTGCTTTAGATGAAAACATTTAATGACAAACGGAGGAAAGACTTTGCAGAAGTGCTTCATTTGACTTTATTTAGCCATCTTTTCTCCTTTCATTACTGTAATATATGCAAATTACTGAATGGGGGATTAGCACATCAGTTTAGTGGGCTCTATCTGTCACAAATAATGGGGGCCCACAAAGGCTGTAGAGTTGAGGCACAGGCCCCCAGAGAGCCTTATTTCACCAAAGAGGCTATTTGCTATCACTTTCACAATCACTAACTGTGCCTCCCTTACACACATGAAAACACACACACACTTGAATGCTCACTTACAGACAGAATTATAGAAGTGCTGCAGGAAATGATGAAACGGAACAGAGTGAGACTCTGCATACTGGAATACTGATTTATTGAGGTGGGTTAACAAGGACCCCTCCCTGAGCATTGTCATTGTATTGGGTTAATAACCCAACCAAAATTGAAAAATTCTGCTTAACCTTTTATTTTTGTTGATGCTTGAATGAAAGCATATATATTTTCCCACCTAATTCTCACACTGATTCAGAATGAAACTGTATGGTGCTGCTATACAATAGCTAATTCTAGTTTTATTCTAGTTTTATATTTGAATATTTTAATGTAATGCAAAATATAATACAAACGCATCATTTTTAGGAGTTGGTTTGTTTTGGGAGATCTGAAACCAGGTAAAAAACTCAATTTATTTTAATCAATCTGTATAACTTTTTATAGACCTTGTTGACTCCATTGATAATCACAGACTAACTTCTGACTCAAAATGAATTGCTATTTCTCATATATTCTATTTTAAACATCACCATGCGTGACAAGCTCAGTCCACTCTGTGTCCATCCTGAGACTGTAAGGTTATGAGTTCAAATCCAGGCCAAGTCATACCAAAGACTCTAGAAATAGGACCCAACTCTGCTTGATACTCAGCATTAAGGGGTTGGATTGGAGGGTTAAACCACCAAAGGGTTCCTGAGCACAGATGTGACTACAGCTCACCACTCCCAGGAGATGGGTCAAATGCAGAGAACAAATGTCACTGATGAGACTTTAACTTTAACTGCAATACAGCTTTAAATCTTCAAAATGTCTTACTTTCTGGCATCTTGCACTTGCTCTTCTTGATGACAATACTCTCAGCAGTATTTACTTAGCAATACTTCAGTCCAGGAAATGACAGCGGGGGGGGTAGGGGGTGTCCCTCAATGTATCTTCTTATAATCACTTTTTGAAATGCATTACATTTTAATAATACAGAAGAGTATTTAAAAATATTTTCCATATTTTCCACGCTATAAGACTCACTTAAAAGCCTTCATTCTTGTTCAAAGACAGTGCATTTTATAATCTGGAGCGTTTTATGCATCGATTAAGTTTGGTTGTGTTTACTGATATCAAAGCAAAGCAATTTTGAGAAGAACATGGCACTCTGTCAAAATCTTGCTTGCACTCCTGTTTATTTTTAAGAGTTGAAAACAAGGTTGGGTGTTATTGTGGGATTGAAGTGGACCAAACCGTTTGTAAAAGGTCATACAAATCCCGCTGCTGTTCATTTAGGAACGGTATTGCAAAGCAAGAAAGCCAGAAAGCCACAGAAATGCACTGAAGAAAAACCAATAGTCCAGCTAGTCCCTTGACTATCATGCCTTGATAAATTCTTCTAACTCCTCGCCCCACTCATGTTTCTAACAAAATTCATGATTCAGATTTTTTATACACTTTGGGTCTTTTTTTTCAACATAAATATTTATATACATACGTACGTTCATCTTTGCCAGTACTGAACTTGAAAAGGTAAAAAGTCATAAAGGAAAAAAAATCTTCTTTAAATTATTGGCATTTTTATTAGGAACAAAAATCAACATCCTACAAAATGGCTCATGGCAACTAACATTAACACCACACATGTTGACTCAATGACATATCATGTGTCACTGACATCCACACCTGCACCTCACAGACAGAACATTACATCACATTTGGCAATGATACACACAACTCATATTCAGCTCGAGTGTATTAAAAAAAAGTAACTCAAAGATAAATAAAAGGATGAAGGTGGATATATGGGAAGTAATGGAGAAGTCTACATGTTCCAGTCTGATATTTTTATTGGATGACTGCCATTATCAAATGAAGGAGATTGAATTATGTCTACATGTTACTTCAACAATTCGATAACTTAAGCAATCAAAAATTGATCCAATATTTGGTCTGCATGGAAATGATGTAATTTACTCCCCGTTGTTTACCTTAGCTGTTAGGTCCCCTGGACAGACAGGGAAGATTTCACACTGAAGAGAACTGCATGAAAATACATTTCCTAAAGACTCACTTTAGTTTGTTTGGTCCACAGCACAGTTTAGGTGACCATACCCAACAAAGCAGAAATTGTCCAAAATGTGTTGAAAATCATACTCTAGAATAAACAAATGCATTAGAGACATATAGACACATTTGATAACTAAACCTGGTTAACACAACATTATTCAGTGTACTGTTTCAATAAAAACCTAACCTCAGTGTAGAATGTGAAATCAGAAAATAAAAAAAATAAAACTTCCAAGATTGAATCTCTTGTGCAAGTATTTTTGCAGAGAAAAGTCTTTACATTGTCGTTTTTGTTCATAAAATTTGTATGTGTTCATTTATGCATAGCTCTTTAGGGTACTGTCACAACTGAAAGAGATTAAGCTCTGGAGCAGACTCCAGCTTTGTCATGCAATACTTTAATACTTCGCCAATCATACTGTGGTACGATGACTGGTATTGTTTTGGCGCAAAAAGACAATTTTAGTACAAAGAATGTGAATATGAGAGGTGGACTGGGTGAATGTGATGTCACCCATAGAAACTGACTTACTTCTGGTTCTAACCAAATGAAGTAAATTCAGTTGCCATTTTTCCTTGATACGACCATTGCCATGTTGAAACCAGACATTGTCAGTTAGCAGTAATAAGTCCATGTCAGTCTGTGTCTACATTTCTGTAGCAACCACGCTCTCCAATCAGCAGTGAGCTTGCTAGAAGACCACTCCTCTTCCGCTGAAAATGGACTCTGGAAAATCTGTCAATCAAATGCTCAAACAATCATTACAAGACCCCCTACTTTTATTGAGGCATCTGACCAGTCAGTTTCTATCCTTAATAACTTGCGCTACAGCAAAAAACCATCATGAAAAAAAAAGAATTAACAAGAACATGTTTAAAAAGAAAGGTATCACAGCAAGAATGGTGATTCTGACAAACATAATAACTGAGTAATAACTGTTTATTTCTCAAAGACATCTATGGAAGTTTGAATTTTTGGGACCAGTGGGCACTTCCTATTTAGAATGTGAAGGGGTCACTCAGTCCAGTTTTTCATTTTTAGTCAATGGGATTAATGTAACATTTTTGGGATCTTAACATATTAAGACATTTTTTAAGAATTCCTTACTATAAACCCACGTTTTAAGGGTCACTACATATTTTGTTAATTTACTTTGCAAACTATTGGTTTTTGTAATGAGCCTCATTTCCTTTGCTTTCACAGAACTTTTTCCCCACACTGTCAGTTTTGAGCACCAGCTCCTCCCACCCACACAGGGTTAGGTCACATTTATTTTTACTTGCTCCAGGAACATCTTTTAATGCCCCCTTCATGGCTTAGAAATTGGCAGAGACATTTACACAGGTACTATCCTTTTGTTGTTCCAGATTCTTCACCCTGATTTAGCTTGCTCTTCAAAGAAAGAAGTTCACAGCAGAGTGTTTATAGATGGCCCTTGTCAAACAGCTAGATTGTAGACCGCTGGCTTCAGGGGATGTTTGTGTACAGCACTAGCAATCTTTTGTGTCAGCACGAAGCACTTCGGGTCAAATAAAAAGACCCTTAGTGAAGCAAGTGTAGAAGCCTCCCAAGTTATTCATTTATGCATTCATTTCTTTAAGCTGTGATACGCAGACACTTACTGCCCCTTGATCCATGTATGTTTTCTATTCAATTGCCATCTTCCTGCAAGCTTCAAACTCCCACCTCTCTAGCACCAACTTCAACCAAGTGTGTTTTCTTGTTAAATGATTCACTTTAAACTGTTTACCCAGTAAACTAAACAGAAACAAAATATTTTCCTTTTAAATTGTATGCAGATTTAATTTTAAAATACTATACTTTTTAAAATACTATACAATTCAAAAGGTAAACCTCTCGGAGAAGGGGTAAAACGTCCTCAATTTTACCTTTAAAACCAAGTCAATTTGACTGCTTTTGTACCTACTACCCCAATAAAAATACAGTTGTTTTGTGACATTATTGTAATGTATGACAAAACTGATTGCATTTCATGGTGCCATGTTGATGTAAAGCTGTTAAAATTATTAAACCACTTCCAGCTGTCCTAGGAGCTAAATCTAATCCACATGAGAGACAGCTCAGCAATAAGTTCATTTCCCAAATATTCCAGTTTACTGCTTTTGTCAGGAGAAGAACTAAGTTGCCATTGTCCTGCATTTCCCAACATGTTGCTGCCAGACAGTCCATTTCTGTGCCCCCGGGTCATGTGAGAGATTGTCCTAGAAGTTTGCCGGTCAATATCTTGTTAGGCTGTGACACTTGGCCCCATGTGGGAGTTCTGTTAACCAGTACAGCGAGCTTGCAGGCTGCAAGGACTGAATCCTCCAGAGGCCTGGCACAGGGGCAGAGGAGGTTCATCCAGGATGTACTCTAGATGCCTTTGCTCCTGGTTGAACAAAAGTTGGACTTGACGGATAAGCCCTGTGTGACCTACCAGTTATGTAGTGCATCCTCTGGGATCTTCTATGTCCAGTATGACTACATGTGTAAGTTTAACCCTACGCTTTAAGACATTTGCATTTCCCCTCTCTGTCTTCAATGCAAAGAGACGTTTATGGTGCTCAAAATCTATCTCTCTATCTTGCTCTCTCTTTCTCTCTCTCGCTTAGGTTTTGAAGAATTCCGCTAGATGTCAAAATTGTTGGCCCCAAAGTCATTGTTTTAATTAACAAAGAATGTTTGATTGTTGTGGCTTGCATCAAAATCCATTAATGTCTGTAGAAAATAGAATGTCTTGAAGGGAGCACATATTGCCTTTATATTTAGCATGCTTTATTTATCAGTTAATCTGTTTTATTTTGGTGTTTCCCTGTGTAGTTTAGCAGCTGAAAAGCTTTTCCACTATTGACCCAGGTCTCTGCTGATTATTTCTGCTCTGCTGAAAGTCAGGCTAAGGTCCCAGTGGCAGAGGTTCCAATCTGCACCTCATTACTTTCCCAAAAGGCCCAGGCTTAGTGCAGGGTAATAGACAGAGGTCCAGCTGCCCTCATTTGTCATGGGCTCCTGGGTCTGATGCAAAGCCCCCCTAGAGCACTTGTTGCTGGGCTCTAATCCTGCAGTAGACACCAGCCATGCTTCTCTGTTTAGCCATTCCCAGTCTGTGGCGTCATGGCTCATGATTTCACTTTCATTTGATGTTTAAATGAAAGCCCTGTGACTCAGGTGAACAGTGTGCCCATTGTTGGCAAATTATTCTGTCAAATTCAAATGGGGAGGGAACGTGACTGGGGTTACTTAGGTTACTTAGGTAAGTAAACAGGAGCAACAGAGATTTTACTCTTTGAATTCATGTTGAATGATGGTTAAAGGGAGACTGCTTTAATGAAAAGCACACACTGCCACAACTTTGATTATATACTGTTTGTTTCATGTTGTTGTGGAAGAACATTTTTAATAATATATAGATATTATAGTATAAATACATAGATAAACTTTGCTTCTATAGCACAAAGATGTATCAGAATTGTTTCTTTAAAATATATGTCTTAACTTTTGTTTTCAAAAGGTCAGATGTCACACTGATCCGAAGGAAGCCTTGTTCTGTGACTGGCATCAGAAAACTCTTATTTAGCAAAACCTGTACAGTTTAACAAATAAAATACAGATTTGCTGTGATTATTTAGAATATGACCTATTTTGACCAATACCTTAGATGGAATATAGGCTTTCTTCTATACTCTGACATACAGAGAACTTAATGATTTATTTAATTCATATAATTGACTTAGCCCTGTGGTTTCCTAACAAGCATTGTCTCAAGAGTTCTAGAAAAAAACAACATTTTATATAAAAACAACATTTTCTGTAAAAATAGCAATTCTTGTTCTATGAGAGGTTATTTTGCCAAATACATCTATTTAAAAGGGGGTTGGGGGGGGTAAACATCAATTGGTATTTAATAAAAAAAAATTTCATTAGGTTAAGGCCAGTCCTTATATTATTTCATTAATTATGCTCTAATCCACTCACCGATCTATATCCTTAAAGCTGCTGGTTTTAGAACCACTATAGGCTCTTCCATCTGTTACGGCAGTCAGGTAACCGCATTTACAGCAGACAAATGGGCCACATTTGAATGTTAGGTGTGCAACTTATCGTTTATCATTTTGTAAGAGAAAGACAGCTAACCCCACATTGCCCCTAATTGCTTGAAAAAATTTATATTTAAGTTTGACAAATGTTATTCAAACTACAAACAAGGTTTGTCCCAAGCAAGTACGCTTCATTCCACACTATTGTACTTGAGAGATTTGCAACTCCTACCACAATTCTGTGGACAGCCTGAATTGAAGTATTTTAATGGCCGTTTACGTCAAGCAGATGCTGTAGATAGAGCAAGGTTGGGGGCATCAACGCTTTGTTAGCGTTATGCTAATAGCCAGCACACTAGACCTTGTAAGCACTTGAGTTTCTGCCAATAATCACATGACTCATTAGCCATTGCATGAGGTTCATTAGGTTACACGAGAGGTTATACGTATATGCATTATTTAACTGATGTCTCATCCACCACATTAAGTGCCTTTTGTAGGCTCTGTCTTAATAAAAAGGCTAACAGTTTATCAGAAACACTAAATAGGATGCAATCCGTAACATTAAACTGGCTAGATCTGTGCCGTTATGACCTCAAAGTCCATCTTTTGATCATAATTTGATCTATTGTAAAAGGGTTCCCAGTGGTCTTTTAAATGTGCTTATGCATTTTTCCCCCCATAAAACCCTTTGCTTTCTTGGACATAGTTTCTGCAGAGCTGCAGAAGTTAATTAGAAATTCGCCTCTTCCCATCATCCCTTTGTTTACACTCTCTCCTGCTAGCTTACAGCCCCTCACTACCCCAGCCTAACACTACTCACCTCAATTTATTAAAGTATTACTCAAAAATTCAATTTAAGCTTCTTTTTTTTAAACATATGTCCTCTTTCATGAGGAAAATGCAAATAGAAAATGTCAAAAGACCAAAAATGTGATTTTCATCAGAGTGGGTCTTTAAATACACTCAAAAGACAAAACTAGACATGCGATAAAGTAAGGAAACATCAAGAACTTATCTAATGTAAAGTTATTTTGTCTGAAGAAACAGAAACAAAGTGCGCTGTGAAAGTTTCACTGTTCACCCCACCTATTGAAATCCCACAGTGGGCGGGGCCTGTGCAATAAACAGTAATCTTTGCCGTTTTTTTTTCTATTTTGTCCTGGTCATAAAAAAAAAAAAAAGTCTGGAACCCTTTTTTTTTTTTAAAGCTGAACAGTATTTGCAGTATTTATTAATTAATTTAAAATAAGCTGTATGTTAGATTCAAAATTTATAATTTGCCAAAAAAACTAGGTATTGTTTTTCCTTTCATTATACTATTCTGGTACAGTTGGTGGCATCACTCAGTCGTTTGCTTGTGAGGTGCCTGGTCACGTCTAAGCTCACTCCTCTGTAACTGTCCTTCCTCAGCTTTGACAGAAACCACACATCATTGTGTGTACATGACTCCAGGCGATCTGCAGGCTGCCCTATCCACAGCCCGACAAGTGATTACCCAAACCTGTTGACTGATTCTGCCTGCTTTAGTGCAATTAAGTACTTCATTATGCAAGTAAAGTTCACTAACTGTTTCACATTTGCAAATTGCTTTTACGATACTTTTTATGGTTGACATTAGCATTGGCTTAAAAAAACTGATTTGGCCCTAAGGAATTGAGTCTATACATTTTTGTTTTTAATTGAATGTGTGCCAGTGTTGCCAGTATGTCTGTCCTCTCTGTTCTGCAACATTTTAGACATCATAGGACATTCAATGGCATGAGAGATCTCTAATTAAAATGAATCGATGACGGTCAGAAACACTAACAGTTACAAACGACAATCTGATGGTAGTCAAAAGGGGATTCTCCATTAATTGGTAAAATGAGGCTCATCAATCACGCAGAGGGGGAGTGCTGCAAAGACAGCATCCTTTCAGAGTCACCTACTGAGGGCGGTTGTTGTTGGGAGGGGAGCGTGTTGTTTGTCTGAGGGACACAGTTGAGCAGAGGAGTAACAGTTTCTCCTCTAAACCCCCACCCACCCACCCCCATGACTGTTTTCACCGCATGTGGCTCTCAGTAGAAAGCTCTCCAACTCATTCTGACAGACTTTGTTTTTCCTTGTTGCATTTCAGATGTGGATTGGCTGTCATTCTCTGCCAGTCAAGGTAGAGAAAATTGTCAAAACATCTTTAAATTCCAGATTTCAGTGGATATTCTTCACTGATGACATGTGCAGAGAGGGTTGTAAATCTATACAGCTTCAGCACGGCTAATGTTCATTCCCTCCCTACAAGCATTGATCATCTTTGCATTCAGAATTACCCTTTTTTTTTCACCCGGCACTCAAAGCCCAGGTTCATTTTAGCTGGGACATTACATTTGTTTTTGTAGTTTTATTTTATTTATCTTTATTTTTTGAACTAATACATAGATTTTGCACAATCTTGACAAGAACATGTGGCATGCATGTCTTTCATACCCACCAATCCAGGCTGAAATGTCTGTAATGTGGGGGAACATGACATGTCTGCCTACAGGTCATTACATGACTGAATGCTTCGTCAATAGAACCAATAAATGGGCTTCTTCTAGTCTCTATTTCACTGGCAAGACTTCAAATCATTACTGCTCTATGTTGCATTTCTGCTTCATTTGTGCATCAATTTTTTTTCGTTATATCTCCAAGGCACGGGCTGCCATAGCCACCGGGGCTATTTTCCCACATAATGTGTGCTGGTATTGCATGTTGATATCCTCATTCCTTTTTTTTTTTTTTTTTTCCACTGCATTAAATCAGTAATGTGACAGCCTTGTCACAGAAAACAAAGTAATCACATATGTCTTTATGTCTTTTATCAGCAGGGAAAATGTCTGCAAGTCGAAACAAAATTCACGCTTTTTGGAGTTTTTATTAACTTCTAATTAGCAGCATGGATAGGCATTGATGACCCCAGGATGTGAAACTGCTTTTCTTGGTCATGTCTCATCGGTGAGTTACATTACAATAGATGGGCCGGTTTCTGTGAAGGAGACCCTTTTGCTAGTGCAGAGTGGCATTATGTGACACAGAGAAGCATTGTAAGTGTTGGTTTGTGTGGCTGTAACAGAGGCATAAGAATTACAATAGATCAGTCCCATAAGTGGGTCACCACCACCCCCACACCTTTTTGTTGGCTTTTGTTGACTGTCACAGGCTCACACAGCATTCTGCTGGTGGGTCCAAAGCTTTGCCATTTAACAGCAACTGGGAGGTGTAAAACCTGAATCGCCATCTGACCTTGAACTCACGTCCTTTGATGGAGACTTAGGGTTGATCCCCAGGCTTTTTTACTTTGAAATGTCGCAGCTTTCCTTCTTAACTTTTGCACGTGTGGGAAATGTATGCAGCTGTAATAGCTTTTTGGTCTCAGCCTTTCTTTTTGCACAATTGTATTTTAGGAATACAAAGTAACCTGGTAAAATACATACATGAAAATTGTTCTTTACAAGGTTCTTCAGATGAGAACACCGCTAGACATCAAAATAAGCCTTGTTTTTTCGATATCGAAACATAAATCCAAAGAAAATTTGCACTTTTTTTTTTAAATATTAAAAAAATGTAATTTTTATTACTCATGGATGTTAATTTCATAAGTACTCAATTAATCCCTAAAGAGAGCTTTTCCTACACAAAAGCCTTCTATCTAAAAAGGATCCCGGCTACGTGTCGGAGTTGTCCTTTTATGATACGTAAACACCGGGCACATGAGGCGCGTTCAAGAACATGCAGGTTTGAACCCTCTTTTAACATACAGTGTGCACACTGGACTGTTGCTGCTTGATACTAGTTCTTGTACTCAAAGTTGGAAGATGCTTGGTGCGAAATGTCACAGCGTTACAAATCTGGTGAATCTCCAGGCTTTTTCTTTCACAGCTCCATTCTGATAGATGAAAGACATGGTGTAATGTAATTCTATTCGGGCACAAACTGCAATTATTGATTTCTCTTTCATTATCAATTTTCAAAGGGTTGGTACATCCATGTATTTGAAGGACGCTGTCCATATGTCACTACCAAATCAGAGTAACTGATTGGTCAAAATTAAACTGGTTTAACTTTTAAGGACTAAAACTTGCCTAGCAATCTGTGGAAGCATTCATTTCAAACACAGAAGCACGTGTTTACTTAGACTTTTCTTTGGAAGTGGTTGCTTGAACCCACGTTTCCAAGTGCGGTGTGAACGTAGCATTAGATGTTATGGTTTGGTTGCTTTTCTCTTTCCTTGTTGTTGTTTTTGTGCTAATTTTGTCTTTTTTTTAATTTATTTTTTTTGCTTCTACAGAGTAGTGTGTGGCAGGGGGCGTAGCTGTCTCTCATCCTGGGGCTGCCTCCTTTCACTCCTGCTCCTCATCATAATTTCCCCCTCTTTATAAGAGCATGTTCCTGGCTGCTTCTCCCTCCTGGATTATTCCCTTTTGCTTTCTTCTGAATAAACTGTCAACTAACCCCTCTGACTCTGACTCTGCTTTGGGATCTGCTTGCTTACCCTGACATTAAAAAGCATCCAAAAAACAATAAATCCCTTTAGTTGTTTTGCAGAGGTAGAGGGATTGGTCTCTGATTGGAAGGTTGCAGGTTCAGTTCCCTCCCTGCCTGCCCACAGGCCAAAGTCTACTTGGGCAACCTCACATTGCACCAGATGGAACAAGTTGGTGCTTTGCATGGCTGCAGAGTTGCCGTCAGCATATGAATGTGTGTGTACATGGGCAAATGGGGACTCTAAAACAGATTAGAAAAGTGTAATACATTAAGTATATACAATTTACCATTTAGAAGAACAAAAACAAATTATAAAAAATGATGAGGGATAATAATTATCCCTTGTTCTGCCGCTGATACCGAAATGTTATTTTTTTTCCTTTTCTCAACCGCATATACAAAGGAAATGCCCCTTTTCACAGTCTTCTGTGGGCATCTACAAAATGAGCTTCTTCATTCTCATGATTTAAATTAGTTACTTTTCCTCACTGACTGGCCATTGGAGGAAAGATCAGATTCCTGCTGTCTTTGCATGTTCAGAGTTCAGAGCTTCTTGTTTGTACAAGGTCAATTTCTAAATTATTACAGGCAAATTGTATGTTAGCAATTTCAGGAAGTTGACAACCTTACATTCTGAGTTAGCAATTAGATAAACTTTCAAAGAGGGCAGGTAAACCTAGGCCTAGAGGGGGGTGAGTTGGGATGGGTTAGAAGCTTAACATAATGTGGTTGATGGATTTTCTTTTCTCCTCAGAAAGACACCTCGTCCACCTTTGAGCCAATCATAGCCAAACCAGTTCCTCTAGATTTTAAAGGTCTGTATGGCACCATTTATTGACGCTTAGCCGATGGAAGCGTCTGACTGAAAGAAAAGCACTTAGAAAAGAAACTGTACAAGATAAGAGTATTGCTGCTGCCTTGAGCAGAGTGTTCATAACCTGAGACCTTCATTCCTCAATAACGTTTAGCTGCATTAAAAAATCTAACATGTCTAAAAGCTCTCCAACTGTCAGAAAATCTTTACCTGTTGGTCAAATATGTTAAAGTACAGCTAAGAACATGTGGTCTTGAACCAAACAAAATATTACTGGAATATGCTGATTTTAAATGAATTGGATTGAAATATTCAGTTTTTTAAACACTTTTAGTTTGAGTTTTTTTTTTTCCCTTTCAGCTAAGACCTGGTTTGTTTTAAAATACACTAAATTGAATTGCTAATAAATACTATTGCTAATACTTCTTCTTGTCCTGTTTAGTGATTGTTGAAGAAACCAAAAATCTGACACACTAAAGAGCAGCTTCTATTCGACTGACTACAAGCGAGGAGAAAGTGTGAGGTATACACATTTAGTGTTAGCAAGACTAGGCGTTAACTGGGTGCATGTGTTGATTCAGCCTCCACAGCTCAATAGTGACGAGGTGTTGCTGCTCATCACCACTGCATGTTTGCCATTATCGAACCATCAACCAGCTGGAGATGTTCTTTTTTTTGTGTGTGAAAATGCAGTCAGTGGAGATTTGCAGCTCAGTGGAGCAGATCGTGGCACTCATAATTGTGATTAAAATCTAGCTGGAAAGGGTTCCATATTGTTTCTGGAGGCAAGATGAAACATGATGTAGCAAATAGAGAATAATGGAGCCATTTAAATGACTGACTACAGTTTCATTTGCTCTGGTGGTGGAATCTGCACAAATGCAGGCTCATTTGTGATAGATGGTGCATTAGGAGTTATCGTTCGGGCTCATGTAGTGGTCGTACACTTAAGGCTTTGTGAGCAAGGTCGTGATGCTCCATCTGAGATATGTTTCTGTCTGCAAGCTCAATTGACCCGCTTTTGCAATTTGGATGGTGACATATAATTTATTAAAACTATTCTATATACATTTCTGTGTAATGCAAGTGTGTTTTTATATTGTGCATCTCTATAATCCCTAATGTGCCTCCTCCTGACTGTTTAATAATGGCTTTATGCCTATTCTATAACCTAGCTCTGTTGTTTTATTAAGTTAAAAAGGGTGCCTAAGACTAAATCATTTTTCATTTCTGAAAAATGTACATCAGTATTTAAGGTTTACTTTAAAAGTTTTGTTTCTACTTCGTAAAAACTTATAAATAATGATTTATCAAAATGAAGGGTGCTGCACTTTAGAGGCATGGCAAACCATTTTAAAGTAGATGTTTCCTCTTTTAGAAGTTGTCATCATTTTGATTGTTAAAATATTAATTAATTAAATGAAATAGGGGAACATTAAAAATAAAATGAAAAATTGGCTTAAAAACTGTCAAAGATTGCACTGCTGTCTGCAATGCTAACCACATGCAACAAAAGTAACATCCATTTGGGAGTGTGCTCATGGGATCCAGAAAAGCTACTGATACTTTTAAATAATGTTGAAATGAGGTTAGTTCAGCATTTCAATTTTTTTATATTATTTTATTTTGCTCTTGGATTATAATCATTTTTTCTCTTCTCTTTTCTTTTTTTGTCTATCATCTGCTAATTTTAACACCAATGTGAGTTTTAGGTTAGAACAAATCTTTTTATTTTAGTTTATTGTACCTAAAACCCATCACAGTCTTGTATAAGGACCCTATTCATTTATGGAGTGAATCGAACACCCCCATTAAGCCTTGTAAATACAAGATGTTTATGTATTTTCATGGCATAAGAAAACCTCTCATGACCCCTAAAATCTTTAGAAAAGGTCCATGCTCAACACGTGTAAATGTAAAACAAGTAAGATAACATATTTTTTGTTGCATACATCAATTATCTTATTGTAATTTTTCTTAATGTATCAAAGTATTTTTACATTCAGTCTTTTTAATATAGTAATAGTTTCCTTTCTCATGAACATTTTTCTGGCAGTTTCTAAATATTTTGCTCTCAAACAGCAGCCAGAGATCTTCTCCATTTTTTGTTGCAGTTTGTGATCCAGTTAAAGGGATATTTATCACTTGTTCGACAGCTTAGCAATCTGAATTTTTTTTTTAAAAAAGCCACAAACTGCAAGCATTAAGGGAAAATGCGAAGCACTTTAATTAAAACTGGAGCAGGCAGTTTGGAAACTGACATGGAAAAACCAAAGGCTGTAGAACAGCTTATTTTTAAGAAGACAGTCTTCTTCCAAGAAAGTGATAAATACCACTTAACAATACATCTCCATTTGTAACAGCCGATTGTCCTGTCTTGTTTTCTTAAATGTTAGCAAAAATAACATGTATTTTTTTTTCTTTACAAGTGTACTCTTGTGGGAAAAGAAAAGTAAATATGTGATCTTGTATTCTAACTTTAGCTCTGTCATGGCATGGATTACGATGGCTACAAGTAAAGATTATGTGCTTTGAAACAATGAGGTCAACCCTTTTTAAGCCTTACTGCAGCATTATTATCATTAGCATCACTTGACTTTTCTATTTTAAAATAAAATGAAAAAAAAAGCCAAGTGTACAATAATTTATTTGTACCTATTATTAGACTTTGATTCTGTTTTTTTAGAGGTTGACTAATAGGAATCATACAGAACTTTAGATGAGCATGATTATTGACATGGTGATCTGCCAATATTGGCTGTCAATTGACATGTCTGGTTTTGGTTAAAAGGCTTAACAGCCCATACTTTTAAAATTCAAATTGGCAGTTTTTCTGGAGATGGAGCAAAATCTCTTGGCAACCATGAAATGCATAAAAGAGAAGCTTTCAGGTTTTAAGTGCATTGATTTAACCAGCTGGAACATTCAAGATTTTACACTTTTAAAATATAATTATTTTTACAATTGTGTGTCAATTTTAGTTCTCTATCCTCTAATTGGATAGCTATTTTGACGGTTGACATTTTTAAACTAATTTTTTTCATTCCTACATTAAGTCATTGAGCAAACTGGATTACATTTAAGCTTTTAGATTTATTTGCTGTTTTAGTAATTTATTTTAGACCTTCAATTCAAAGAGCTCTTTGAAAACATTCTTGTATCTTAAAATATTAATATTATGCAAAAACAACTGAGATTGAGTCCACTGATTTATTTTGGGCCAATTTTTTGCACTTTATTTTCTGAGCTTTCTAATTTACAAATTGTGTCTTGTTGATATATATCGCAAATATTTATTAGTTACTATTTTAATATAGTGCTGTTTTAAGTGTTTTAAAGTCATTTCTCTAATTTACAGACATTCCGGTTTTGTTTGCCTTTACATAAAGCACAGTTTCAGTATTTTTGTGAAACATTTTTCATCAGCTTTGAGGAACTTTAGATCCGAACTACTCAAACAAAAATAAATATTTGTTCTTGAAGCTTTATCTTCTTATCAAAGCAAAGTAGTTTGAAAGAGTCTTCCTGCAAAGCTGTTCATAAAACTGAGTTTACCTGCAGTAGGAAAACATTACACTGACAAAAGTATTGATCTGTTACGGTGGAAGAAAATCTCTGCACAGTATTTTTAAGTGTGTGTTTATATGTGTCTTAAAGGTGAACAATAAATGTAGAGTTCCAACGATTGTTGTTATTAGATGTGCAACATCTTTTTTTTTGTATTACTATACAAGCAAGTGTGTATATGTTTGAAGTGGGAGTGCATAGGTTTTTTAATGTTTTAGCTTTTTTTTTGCCCTAAACTTGTAGAGAACTTTATGTTGTACATGTTGAATAAAAGTTGTACCATCAGAGAATGGGAGTCTTTATGAGGCAGGAGTTAGGGGGACAGCAGGAATGTGCACCCGTGACATAGCTACAAGGCAGAGCAGAACGATAGCAGGGATGAGGCGTTTTCCATTCAAGTGATTAAAATGATTTAGGACAGCAGCAAACTCATTCATCTTTGAGCAAGGTGATGGGGGACAATGAGTGTAAGCAAGTCTGAGAGAAAGAGCCCCTGTGGTTTCATGTACTTGTGAGGGTGTGCATAACACATACAGAACCAGTTGTGATCTTGGACTGGCATAGAACTGTCCTGAGGGACATAGGGTGAAGCCCACAGGATAAACATTTCTATTCATCTGGTATAATCTCCCCCCACCTCCACCAACAGTCTGTAATTGTTTTTATTTGACCTCTATCACATAAAGTAAACAATACCTGAGTATCTGTTCCGTATTTCTTTCAGTGAAGAGCTCCACATGAAAGCTTTAAATTGAAGCTTTGTAATTGTTTTATGGTAGTAGATAATCTAACCTTAAATCATTTTGTTTTTGTTCAGCAGATGTAGTTTAATTAGTTCTGACAGCAAAGTTGTGTGTGCGCAGTCTGCTGGTTTGTGTGTCTCTTTTTCAATTTCATCTCACAGTATCAGATAGGTGGGAAGAGTTGTAATTTTTGACACTTCCAACATTTGCATTGACGTTATTCTTTATGCAAAGGTTAAAACACTTTCAATGCCTTTAATGTAAACCACGTCAGTCATGCTGGGATTTCATGCTACATTCATACTAGGTTCAAAAACGCGTGTTCAAGCGGCCACTTTCAATGAAAAGTCGATGCAAACGTGTGTATACGTGTATGTATTGGGCTTCATCGTTCATGCGTTGCTACCCAAGTTTTTAAGTCACTTTTTGGGATCTACATACAAACTGCCAAGGAATTGAATGCATGTTAAAAGTTAAACCAGATAAACTTTGACCAGTCAGGGACTTGGATTTGGTTGTGATGTATGGGTGGCGTCCTTTTCAATTCACATAAGTGCCAACAGCCCCTGCGACAGACTGGCGACCAGTCCAGAGGTGTACCCTGCCTTCGCCCATGAGTAGCCGGGTTAGGCTCCGGCAACCCCGTGACCCCGAAAGGGATAAAGCGGATTGGAAAATGAATGAATGACAAGTGCCAACAGTTTAAAAATTGATTATGAAGGAGGAATTAATAATTGCGGTTTGTTCCTGGTCGGAATTATATGAGACCAAGGTCAAATCCATGTTGCTTCCCTACCCCTATGGTGTCTCCATACCCCTGCATTTACCCCTCCAAGCGGAGAGATATAGAAAAAATCGTGTGTTCATATTTGGACGCTGCTAACGCTCGATGCCGCCGGTCATCTATGTTAGCGCATAGGTGCCAGTGCTCAGAATATACATAACAATATTGGTTTTATAACTTTCAAAAGTAATGCAGAAAGTCAATACTTCATTTAAATGTAAACTTCTGTGTGTGCATTCTTGAATCCGCATCAAAGATTAGTGTATTGGTAGCATAGAGTTTTCTTCAAACCTAAGTACTTGGCATTTGCACTTTCCTGAAAATGTGGTTTTAAGCATTAGTGTTTCCCTTCTCTTTTCCCTCTGTTTGATTCTGCTTTTTCCAACAGCTGTTTTAGTCTCGTGAATGGCTTTCACACCCCCTGATCACCCTGGTCTCTGCCAGAGTGGTGTCAGACAGTGATTCCCTCACTGACCACACTCACTCACTGACCAGCAATAACTCGCCAATTAACCTCCAAAGCTGACCTGAAATATCTCAGACTTTCTCCGCTCTGCATCATTATTGGCTTCTAATAGATTTCTAATAGACAAGAAAAAAAGAGAATGATTGAATTGCAGCCGTCGAATTGTCAGGACCCATGCCGGTGTGTTTCATGACTTTGTCACCAGACAATGCTGGGGCTGACTGTAAAAAACGAATAAAACATAGCACCAATGTGTTAATAATGGCATTAGAGCTAGCAGCATCAGGCCAGAAAGCTTTCGGCTGTGGTCGGTTTGTCTGAAGCTGTTTTTGCCATGAAGATGATTGGCACCTGTGTTATTTAATGTCACATTGGCCTTTATAAGAAAACTGACGCAGCATCTGTTTCTTTCCTTTCTGGTTATCATCCCACACAGGGAAATAGATATGTCCTGCAGTGCTGTGGACACCAGCCTGTAACCCACTGCTTCTCCATCTCTTTATCCTTTTTCCTCAAACTCAGTGAATCCCTAAGTGGCCGCCTTGGCAGTACTCCATGCTGCGATTCATAGCAGGGTTTTGAAAATGCATCTACCTGCACTTTTGATTGCTTTTTTCTATTTTTTTTCTCTTTATCATACCATGCATATGTGTGCTTGAATTCCGAGCACACCGGTTGGTAGTTGAGTTAGTACATGTACCAAAGATAATGCAGTAACTAGGAAGATAATGGTTCGTAAGAAAGTCAGCAGGCCTTATCCACTAATGGATCTCCTGGGAGATATTTTAATCCCCTAACAATATCTTCTTATCATATTACAAGTGAACTATGCACAGAACAGGCTTTCCTATTCACAAATGAATACTAAGCCTTATACTTACCTTTAAGCTTATTAGATTTGATCAAAAACAGACAGACAGATCAAAGACAATAACCCCTTTTTAATTATCCAGTCTGCTGATTGCCATAATTTTGCATGACATATTCTGTAATTGTTGGATCCTTTTTATCAACATTTGCATTTATATTAATTAATGATGATGCAGATGAAGTTTGTTTCAATCCTTATGGATTTTTTTGAAGGGATTTAACACTCAGAATACTAGGAGATGCTAAATACACCATAATCGGTT
This sequence comes from Adrianichthys oophorus, assembly GCA_036245035.1. Lineage (NCBI taxonomy): Eukaryota > Metazoa > Chordata > Actinopteri > Beloniformes > Adrianichthyidae > Adrianichthys > Adrianichthys oophorus. The sequence continues at coordinate 3,380,063 of BSAI01000162.1, forward strand.
CTTTGAGTGCTTTTGTCACTTTCATAGTTCACAAAAGGAAACACTCCAAGTGGCAAATCTAAGTCTGACATCTCTTGGTGTTGCTGGTCGGATTAGTTTGTCATCCTGTCTACCTTCATAGAGAGATCAAATGATTTGCAAATGGTGTACTCTCCTCTGTTCATTCCAAGCTAGTCTCCTCTTTTGTTTCCTTGAGCTTATTCTCCCATGTTATCTCTTTCTTCTGTAACTCCTTTCCACTCAGACTGGCTAAGCTCTAACACTGGTTGCTGGCTCTTTCAGGAGATGATTGCAGGAGATCGTGTTTCACAAAGCTTCCAAGAAATCCATGTATATCTTAATTTAAATATGAAAAGTTGAAGACACCGTATTTCCTTTTTTTAACAGAATGAATCCCAAGTTAAGTATAAGGGTTTTATCTATTATAAATGAAAGCTCTTCATGAATTTGATAACTTGTTCAGGTATCTATAAAATTTCAAATCCTTGTCTTAAGAAAATCTCCTCTACACAAGACATGACTTTTCTCGTTCATTGAACCTGCTGACAAAGAAGACTAAATGAAACTCTCATTTAAACTCACAAATGAAATCCAGCTGGGCAAGAGTGAATTAAAAGAATATTCTCTGAATTGTACTTAGTTGTCACATTAGAAAGCCAGTGCTTGACTTGACACACTAAGGATGTCATTTCAAGGAGTTTATTCAGCTGCATTGGATTTACAATGCCTGGACAGGTTCCTTGCTTTTATTCCTGTTTACTTTCAAAGTGCAACAGCCTGTTATATGCATCTCATCTGTGTCTCGTCCTTAATTTGGAGCGCAGGATTGAGCTTTTCATTTGAAGTGCAGCTTTGGACTCATGCCAGCTTAATTTTGTGCTGCTCAATTCTCGGTTTCAGGTTCTTAGATAAGGACAGGATTTTGTGTTGACGATTGAAACTGCTCCTATTTCAGCTCTTGTTTCATTACGTTGCCATGGTTTGTGTTCAATAGGTCGCTATGCAAGTTTGATTCACAATTGTTCAACACTTCTTGTTATTATTGTTGCATCAAAGCTAGACTTGGTAAACACATTTGCATTTTAATGACTGATATAGATTGTTCTCCTGCTCAATAACACCAGCTACCCACAGCCCACCCCTGCTTCCTTTGATGGAGCTGAGCTGCAAACAGTCCAGTTAAAGCCACCTACATTGCAACCAAGCCTTGCACAGAAAACCAGAAGTGACAATTCAAATGCAGTTGTAGCCTGATCATAGAAGACTGATTAGATTTCAAGATGGAGCATCGTGGCCTGTCAGCTTCCGTGACAGTACTAATATGGTAATTAGCCTAATAACTGGGTTAATGTATTCACATTGTGGAATTGTGCAGTTAATGTTTATGGAGAGAGATTGAGCAAATGAAAGTATTTCAGCGCACAAATGAATGTCATCAGAGCGGCAATCAGCCTCTGACAAGTGATCGTTCAAGCAGATGCATGGTTGCTGTGTCCCCAACCCATGATTCCTTCCCTGCCACCTGCAGAGAATGATGCCTCCCATTAAGGAGAGTTGGAGAGTTTGCCTCTGTAGGCATGTAATCTGATGCAAATTAGAGCAACACACTACCAAACGAGTGCAGTGATGCTGCTATGGAGCTCTGTTAGAACGTAAGCCAGGGCTCTACTCAGACCTCACTCAAACTTATCGATGTTTGACCTAAACAGAATAAATAAAGAACAACTTTTATGGTCTCTAAGTTTATCCTATGTTTTAAAAACTATTAATTTTCAGCGACTACTATTGGTTTTGATTTGTTAGGTATACCAATATTTTATTGCTTTTTTTACACCGTTTTTCAGGAAAATAATGTGGTTCCATGATCCTATTGTTTCGTAATCTTAAACTGGATGTATACAAAGCCTACAAATCTGTTTTGCTTTATAAACCATCAACAGATGATTACTTCAATAAAGTTTTTTTTTTCTTGTTTTCTGTAGAGAAAACATGTTTTGGGTTTTGAAAGTGATGTTTAAATGCAGGGAATTATTCTTTCAAAAGCAAGCCCTTTTTGTGTATGAATGTTGCTTTCTGTATTGTTGTCACTTCACAATACCAGGAAGAATAGAGGGACGGCTGTAATTTATCTATTTGTCCATGGCCCCTCCCCCAAACACTAGAAGGGCAAAAATGCTGTTGTAGAGCCCAGCTCTACAGCTGAGTGTTGTGTTCAGGGCTGACATTGATTTTATAAAAAGTTGCTCAGTGGGGAGGCTGCATAGGCCTGTCAACCTTAGCTCTTACCAAAGTGCGTCACACCGTCAAACTAATTGCTCCTTCTTTGTAGACCTAAAACCATAAGAAGCACACAATATGCAAACACATGCTGTGCTTTCTGCCGCATAAATCTATGACTACTTAGGGTTAAGAAAGAAAGACTTTACAAAATATCTGTTAGAACTTGAACATCTTTAAGTTTGTGTTTTGATAATGCTTTGTACTTTTATGAGTGAGAGGATGGGCATTATTTTAGGATAATCTGATTTACAGAAAAAAAAAACAAATTATTAATAGTTTAGAATTACAAAATTTTAACTTTTGTTTTGTCATGATGTGGTACATTTTCTGGTTTCCTTCAATTATCAGGGAGCACTGTTGTTCCACTAGTTTGTTTTTTAAGCAAAATTATGGCAGGGCTGCCATATAAACAGAAATGAAGCTTAACTACTCTTGCAGCTTCTCATTAAAAGAGCAAACCCAAGTACTGAATATGACCATTTTGAATTCCAGTAAAATGAATTTCTGGAAAATTCTTTGAGCCTCCTTCTGCTTCATTGCAGATCAGTTGCCGATTAATTTTTGTTTCCAAAGCACAGCGGCAGTGACGTCTTCTCCAAAATGACATGTACACCAATGCTCCCAAAATAACTGACTCGAGCTATGTGAAAGTGCAGTCGCAGAAGTTTTAACTGAACCTCAATGAAATGACACAAATGTAGGATAACTTTTTCAACAATGTCTGTGTGTTTTCTGAGGTCTGTTTGTCAAGCCAATCTCTAAATTCTCTTTTGGACTTCAAAACACTAGCTTTAGACAGTACCCCTTTAAAAAAATGTGTCAATGGCTTTGCACCTTCACTGTGGCAGCCATGTTAACTCCAAAGGTCATTCAAAAGTCAAATCACTGCCATTCAACTACATTATGTAAATGGAGAATAGTTGCAATACGCTCGTGATTTGTATGGAAATATTCTACCTGAACTGCTTGTTAGCTCATGTGGATGGTCAAAGAGGGGTTACTCTTCCAGTGCTCCCTGGGTGTCAGTACAGCAAAGAGTGGCAGAAATTTGTTTTGCAAAATGCCACCCTGGGCTGCTCGCCTGTTTCATGGGAAGAGTAGAAGAGTGGGCGGGGTACTTTTGTGAATGGTAAATTTCATACATGCATTATTTTTTAACCTTCAACAAGGCCTAAAACGCTTTTTAAAGTCCCATTCAACCATGCAAACTCACATTTACTGTCTCATGGTGAAAGAGTTTCCATCCAATTAGCCAGCCAGACAACCAGGAGCAATGTGAGGTTCAGTGTTAAGGACAATACTGAACCCAACCTACGACCTTCCAATCAAAGGTCAAGCACTCTACCTCTGTGCCACTGTAGTCTTATTTCATGGTGGCGCTCATTGATAGTATTGTGGTGGGAGGAGCCAGAGAGGGGATGTGAATACAGGGGAGATATGCAGAACACAAAAGACTGTTGCACAAAAAATATAGAATGGGGTGAACAGGCTGGCACGGAGTGAGGCCAGGACTGTGAGAGCAATATAATGCAGCTTTCAATATTAATGTATTCTTATACTTGACCTTGAAGTTGGGTTCAAACAAGATTATGACCTATATTAACATTTGATCATTCTTTTTTTTTCATCAATAGTCTTGCTAGGCATTTTCCAACATTTGTCAGGCTTGTTTGCTTGTTTGTTAACCAAAATCACAGAGACCAGGGTTTGATGACCCCATTTCCAACCAAGACAGAGAGAACACTATCACTATACATCACAAATCATCTCTTGGGAACCTCTACAGAAGCCACACCCACCACCCTTCTTGGGCTAAGCATTCGAGATTTTGCACCATCATCATATCAATAAACAAAAGCATGCATACCACTGCACTTTAAAGTCATTGTTCTTTATTTCAGCTGTGAGGAATATTTGTAAATGCTTTGTGTTTAATTTATTTGGTATTGACTATGTGTTAGTAATTCATAGGTGAGGTTATTTACATATTAATTTACTCATCTTAGTGTGTATGAAGAGAAAAGTGAAAGCCCATGGAAGACAGCTGGTTAACATCTCTATTATTCCCCAAACAAATACATTTCAAGAGCCAGTTTCCTGGCACTCATTAGACACTAATCATTGACAAATTCACTTGCTATCCAATATGCAGAGTATAATGTTCCTTGTCATTTTTTTTTTTCATTGTGACAGTATTTTTTTTCTTCTTCTCTGACTGCAGACTAAAACAAAGCTCCTTAGGCCTCCTGCTGAGGCACATGACATTAAAACTCCAGGGATGATCATTTTATCTTACTCTTGATTGCCAGATAATTATCAGTTAATTATTTAGAGCCTTAAATTAATTTGCTAAAAATAGGGCCGGTGCCTCTGTGTTGCCAATGGAGACTGGAGGCTTTATTATTTTCTTTTTTCTGTCTCTTTTTTCCCTTTTTTCTCCAGCTCCATGCGCTTGACAGCTACTTATGCCACTCATAACTGACTGTAATTTAATAAAGGGCTCTGTGGTCACAGTGTGGACCCAATAATTCTGCAGACTTTCAACGATTTTCTGAATCTCTTGTTGTGTTTGTCATCATCTGTCTGACAATTGGGAGCAATTCGCAATGTGTCACTCACAAAGCACTTACACGCTTGTTTGAAGAAGGAAGGTGAAATTGCACAACTTTTGACATCTAATCAGTAATATGTGTCTGTTATTATCCATGTTAACGTATTTGACTCTTAACTATAGCAGCATCACTGCATGCTGTAGTATGTTTGCTGCATCCTCATGACTTTATGGGATCTCTTTTTTTTCTAGACTTGTATCTGACAGGACTCTGCACAAAGACGAGCTTAAAAAACATTTAGGTTAAAACTCATTGGCCTAAAAAACTGACATTTACCCCACTTTCCTTTCTTCTCCTTATCTCCACATGCACACTAGCGAACAGAGTGACATAGGGCTCAAACAGGCTGACCTGCTGAATGTGTTTGTGCTGTGGTAATGATAAGGCTATTGAATAAAGATGTACTCTGTCACGCTGGCTGCTGGGTTGGTGATTCGACCAAAGAAATGTGATCACTAGTCTCTTTTTCCATCTTTTTTTTATCTTCTGTTGCCTTAACTGCCATCCATTCACTCAAAAAGAAAAATACAAACCAAAAAGACAGAATCCTGACAGTGTGAACACATTTGGACTGATTTGGGTATTATATTGATCAATGATTAATTGGTACAAGTGGACATTGGTGAATGGTTTATTCCTTTCTTAAAATATATATATATAATTTCAAGCGATTCAGCACATCTTCATGTTTAGTTTTTAGAAGGTTGAAAATAAGAGTTGACAGACACTGATATTGGCTATTTTGACACCCATCGGTATCGACCTTTTTATTAATCCGACGGCCAATATTGAACTGGTTGTTTTTGGCTCGGAGGCAGCCACCCCTCTGTCTTCAGCATTGTCCCACCCACTGCACTATCTGATTGGTTAACAACGCACAGGTGGAGCCAATCAGTTTGCGGTGAGGATGTTGGGGCAGATTAAACCACGGAGAGAAAAGCTTCTTTGTGGTGAAGCTCTGGAGGGTGTACGCCTGCACGAATATGTCAAAGGTAGTAAACACAGAAAATTCCCCAGAAATTGTAGTAAACATCTCTGTCCTCGTCTTATTACAACTCGCTACGTTGTGCAGAATATCATAAAAACATTTTTTTTTAAAATGGCGGCAGCTCTGTTAACTCACTGGAAAAAGTGTCTGTGAATCACCAAAATAATAAAAATGCAGAAAATATAGACATGTAAGCAACCCATTATTTTATTACCCTGTGATTAAAACTTCAAAAATCATATTAAATTCTGTCGAGTTTTAAAACAGGAAAACATGCAAGATACAAAATACTGAGTAACACACGAAAAGTTACACAACAGAAAAGCACTACTTGTCTGTGAAAAAACAGGATGACACATTAAATGTTATTTATTTTTAGCTTTTTCTGCATTGATTGAGAGAATCCAAGTGGGGAAAACAACACTTTTAGATGAAGTGCGTGTATGTTACTGGGGCGTGCAGCATGCAAGCCTGATGACCCATGGCCCATACTACACAGCAGCTAGTGCCCATTTGCATGCACGTGCCCGATGCCCTTACTCCAAATGTTTGATATAAAAGTAAGAAAAAATAACCCTAACTTCCCAAATTGCTCTTACATCCCTTTTTAACATAATTGGCACTCATCACCTCTGAACTCCATGCCGCGGTGAAGTTGTCTTGTTTGGTTTGATTAAAATAATAAAAATATGAATTAGAAGAATTTCTACCACCTAACAGAATGTTTGTAGTTTTGGGCAGTTTTTCTCTCGGATCAGGAAGACATGTAGATGAATTACTATACTGCAGCAAAAGCACTCGTGATGATAAAGAATATGTATTAGGTAATTCCATGTACTGTAAAACATGAATAACTATTATAAGAAAAGACAGCAGGCCGTTTATTGTTGTGTTCAGTCTCCTCTTCTCTGCTGCCAGAACAGTGGTGGGATTCTTGGAAAATCAGAGCCATAAATATGCAACACTAGACTCCACAGAGATATTCCACAAAAAAAAATAAATACATAAAAAATCAAACTATAAACTATGCTCCAAACCTAATATACATCTTATAAATGTTTCCTCATTTGATTTTTCTGTAGGAGTTACTGTGAAATGTTCTGCACAAGCTCACTTGATGTATTCTTATCTACACTACCCTCTTCACAGTGTGTCTCATGAGTTGTTGTAACTGTAGGTTCAGATTGATGTTTACCGGTTAGATCAAATATAACAGGAGACTTGACCTTTTTACAAATTGACAAGTACAAGCGTTGTAAACACAATGGATTTGCATTGTCCTGTTGCTGCAGTGTTAGAATTTCACAAAGGCTTTGGTTTGACGTACCATCACTTTCAACAGCTACAACAGAACAATGAAGCTTATGAAACATAATATTTTGCATGTGTGCACAAAGACTGTGTTGTGTTCACATTTACTCATCGTCAACATTGGAGCAAATCATTTCTTCCTCCAGCCATTCCTGCACTCTTGTTGATAGCCTATTCATGATTCAACAGGTCATTCCCAGGGACCTAATCCTCTCATTTCTAATTGATGCACCTTCTTTGCCTTTTATCAGATTTAGTCATTACATACTTCGGTCCCCCTTCACTAAGTTGCTATAACACCAGCTGGGTGCTGTCGTGAAGAGCTTTGAATGCCTAAGCAGAAGCAACCTTCCTCTCTACACGTATAAATATTTCAGGGACAGATGGGCTGAATAAATTGGCAGTAAAATTGACATTAAATCTAGCTTTTAATTTCCAGAGCATGAGGAGGTAAAAGCTGTAGGTGAGATGATGGAGGAGACTATCGTTAGAGTAAAGGTCAGGACTCCCGTTTCAAAGTGGAAATATGACTTACTAAATTTCTGACGCATGGAAAATCCATTCCAAACGGATGGAACTGAGTGTGTTGGGTACCGATCTGATTCTACAGACAGTTATTTAACTTTGACAAAACAAAAAACAGTCACATTTGAATGTTTTCTATTTCTCAACATGACAACAACAGCTACTTTATGTCAATGTTGGCATGCCAGATGGTGCTTACGTAGAGCCATCTGGGAAGATTTTTGCTGAAACTTTTTGGTAAAGAACTTTCAAAGGGATTCTTGTCAAGTTATTAACTTGTCAGTCACTATCTAGCATGAATAAACCTTCAGTAAAGCATTACCAACAGCGGTATTGATGCATACTTGTGTATTTCAGGCATAAATGATTATACTGAAGCCTAGATTAATGATTAAAAAAATCCACCTGCTTTGCAAGGTGAGCGCATAGCCTGCGTAGTGAAGAATTAATTACCTGCAGTGATGAAAAGGAGAAGAAGCTTAGAAGCAAACCACCCAGAGAGCTTCCATCTTTGTAATACCGAGAAGGTTCAAGTGTGTTTTTTTTATTACTTTATTTAGAGCTATGGATTGTATAACATTTTTTTTTTCCGTAAATCTGCTGATTTTTTGCAACAATAGCTATTAATATATTTTTGAATGCCACATTTTTTTCTATTTTCCTAATGTGTTTCCATGCTAAAAAAGTTTAGTGCATCAACAACCTGGAAGTAAAGGTCTCTGTGATTCAAAAGCCTGTGACCAGCCTGTGCTGTCCCTTTGTTAAGGGATATAATATCTGATTCTGATTGGGAGACAACATACGATTTTCCATTGAGCCATCAACCGAATGTACGGGCCCGATTTCTGATCATGTGACCCACTTTTAAGTGTGCCTTAGTGCAAAAAATGCTGTCATTTTAGTTGTTTAAGTGTGTTTTAAACAATATTAGTTGTTCTTGTTTTAAATCAAAAAGTTTTGTCTCCTAAAAGTAATGCCTTTATTGACTTGAAAAAGGCAATATAACTTTTCTTATCTAACATGCAGGGCTCTTTCCATGCTCTGACTCTGCACTGTGTTCTTCCTCTCTCTCTCTGTCAACATGGTGGGTTATGTCCAGTCAGTGGGCAGCTTTGTTGTAATTTGGCCTGCAGGGGCTTCTGGCAGTTGGTATGGGGATAAACGGAGCAGGAATGGTGGGGTCTGGAGAAAAGCAGGCTTAGTGATGGGCCCCAGACGGAGAGGCAAGCCAGCACATAGGAGAAGCATTAAATAAACATTAATGGATCTAGGTTACAGGAGATTTATTTGGGAAGCTTTTTGGACACCCACTGTAGGGTTTTAAGCAGTATTTTAACAACCCTCTTATGCACACAGGTAAATAAACCAGGTAATTGATTGCCATTCTCAGAGGTGGCCATTGTAAAGTCTGCTTTATTATATTTTTTTTTTTAATAAAAAATGTATTTTTTTTCTCATTTACATCAGTGATTGAAGTGTATGTTAAAAAAAGTCTGTAAATCTGACTTGGATGTGATTTTCATGTCACTTTTCCATGTTATAAATGAGTGCCCCTAATCTCAGCTTAAATGTAGCCTTTCTGGCATATCAAACAGGAAAAAAGTGACTGATTAAACACAGTAATCAGGGCGGTGGGAAAAGACAAAGATTTAAATCGAGATTTTTTTTTTCAAGCGTATTTATTTCAAAAGCAGCACCAGACATTTTCACTGACATGTCTACTCATCTCAAATAGTCTAAACCACCACTTTGAGTACAGCCATCGTCAGATGGTTAAGTAAACCCCACACAATGTAAATCAAAAAAGTGACTGCTTTTGACAATGTTGGTTTTTTTTTTCTATGAAAATAAGTTATGCCCTTCAAAAATGTCTTCAGTAGCATCAAGGTTTGCAACGCTAAGCCCTTTAGCTCAGCTCGGAGACTTTCGTCTTGCTCTGTGTTGGTAAGGTTTAGTGCACAGGGAGTGTCGGCTCTACTGTGAAGACAAGCAGATGAGAAAAGAACAGACTGCCAATCAGGGTTGGGGGTGACCACAGTCTGCCAGATCTGTTACAGGGAGACTCATTGCATCCACTCCCTGCTCTACTAAAATCCCAGGTGATATGAAGACCAGGCAAAAAGAACTTTTCTCTGAGTAAAGCATGAAGATGCTGCTGGAGGGAAGGAATTTTATGGACGCAATATAAAGTGACTACATAGAAGAAAATGTCAGTGGAAGACAAAACAAAAGTTAAAGAAATATAAAAAAAGGCCAACAAAAGCTTCAATGATGGAGAATTACTAAGCAGAAAACCTGACAGTTGAAGAGTAAAAGAAGGACCCTTCTTTTTTAGAAAATATGTCTGTAAGAATATCTGCCTTTTTCCTTCTACTTAGGTATGCATATGGGATGAAGGCTCTGCCACACAGGTCGTACTGCAGGATAGTGTCCGTCAGGCTCCATCAATATGACACGTCTTTGATGTGGAAATACAAGGAGCAAAAGCCCAGCCGCTTTCAGTCTGTTCCCCAGCGTATACCACAGTGCATCTGTGGGGTTTTCAGTGGGTGAGAAAAAGAGATTGAAGTTCAGACAGCAAAAGCTACAACAAGGACCGGAAGTAACCACAGCCTCCGTGTGATGTCGCTTTTTTTTCTGCAAGGGCTGTAAGATCAGCATTTCTAAAGGCCTGATCAGCACTGCAGTCAACTCTGTATGTAAATGTTATTAGCAATGGCGGAGCCCGTACTGGAATAAATCAACATGTTTTTTGGTCCTGAGTTAACACACAGTTTTGCCTGCTCTCTGAAATAATCTTGCTGATGATACTTGCTTTTAGGTTTGTAGGTTAAATTTCCATATTTCTAAAGCAATTTCATACTTTGGAGTATTATTTGCATCATGACTAATTAGGCTTTGTTAACATGAGAAATTGAAAATGAATTCAAGGCGTAGCTTAAAAATATTACAAGGACAACTTTTTTTTTCTCTTTTTTTCACAGAGGGGGAGGGGTTTGCAGATTATCTGTACATTTCATTTCGGATCAGGTGGACTTTACAGAGGCCATTTTATAGTTTTACAAGCTAAATAGAACTTGAGGACAGCACAGCATCTTCAAGAGTTTGGGTTTTTATGTTGCCTTGGCAAAGGTTGACTTCCACGCCTGTCTGCTGGGACCTTTAAGTTTTCACATGGAAGAAAGAGCTCTTTAAAGCAAGCGATAACAGCAACCTGACAGAATCAGAAGGAGTAAATCCGGTTCAAGGAGTGAAGGATGTAGAAACAAGAAAGCGAAAGACAAAAGTATAAAGCCATCGTCCGTCCTGTGTGCACATTGTCCCTTCTTGTCCAACCAAGCTTCCTCACTTCCTACTTCCTCACTCTCAGCATTGATGTTGAAAAGTGTATTTGTGTGCAACAACATCACACATGTGTGAACTATAACCTCATTTGTGACTTAATAGCCTCCTTAGGGACAGATAATAATCTTTGTGCCTCTGCATGGATGTCTAAATGGGGAAAGAGAAATTTACACAGTATTCTAGAAAAATGGTTTATATCTAAAAAAATCAGATTCTTAAGAGGAAGGAAAATATAAGTTCATCTTGAACTGGGCAGAGCGCTCACTCTTAACATATAATATAAAAACAAGATTTAAAGATCTTAACCAAATTTGACATAATAGAAAGAGCCACCATAGGTCGTTTAAAAAAAGGAATATAACAGTTTTAATTTATTTATGAAAGTCTATGATAGTATGAGACTATTTTAGCAAGAAAAGTTCTATTCTTGTGGAACGTCTCTCAAGGCCAGCACAAGGGATTCCTACAACACAGACAAAGACCACAGCAAGTTTTGTGTTAAACTATCTATATAAGTTAACTTTGTTTAATTTTATTCCAATTTTTGTTGAAAACATATGTATCAGATTGAATAAAAGTGGTCATTTTTAAAAACAAACAGGAAGCTTAAAGCCCCAAGTACCTCTTGGGGGTGGGGGTGGGGGGGTGACTGCAAGATTCCTTTCAAGAAAGTATATAATACATATTTGGCTGCCATGTTGCAGAGGTAGAGCGATCGACCACAGATCGGAAGATTGCAAGTTTGGTTCCTGCCTTGCCCAGCCATGTCTTGAAGTGTCCTTGGTCAAGACACTGAACCCCACTTTGATGGGGTGGTGGGTTTAGGTTGGTGCCAGTGTTCTGCAAATGTGTGTGAATAAGTGAGTGTGACTTCAAAGCGCTTTGGGCCTTCTAAAAAGGTTTTAAAGTGATTTATAAGTAAATGCCATTTACTATATGAAGGTAGCACTGACACCACTATGCCTAAGTAGTTTGGATCCCAAATTGAGAAGTGTTTGAGCACAATTAAAGTGTTGTGATTGGCTTGCAGAGGTTAGCAACGACATGGTTTAGTGGGCTCGGTTACAGTAACATGACTGCTAAACATCCCGTGGCACAATTCTCTAAAGCTATTATGACAATTCCCGTGTCACTGTTCTCTTTTTTATCTTAAACGTTAGACCACATTGCAGACCGATCTGCATTGTCGTCTTTTAGACAGGTCTTAGAAAATAAACGTAAACATTTAGCCAGTATGACTTTTTTCAAATTCATGTCTTTGAGTCTTTCTTTTCCATTTAATGGTGGACTGTAAACCCACCAAAAATATGTGTACTGATACCTGTATTGCGTAAAACAGTGGTATCCATGCCTTGAATCATAAAAGGAAATGTGAGTGCTGGCTAAGGAAAGTTGGAGTATGTGAACACTTGAGCTCTGGTTTGATGTAGATTAAGTACTCTTTAGGAATAAAGTCGAGTCATCCAAATGACATCTTCATTTTCTCACAACAGCTGGTATTTTCCACTACAGATGTTTCTGTTTTAACTCTGAGCTTTGTTTGCATGTGTTCTTTGCTGGTGTACGGCTTTTACACCAAAGCTGTACCTCTTTTTTAAAATTTCTTCTGTAACTTCACAAACACTTTCAGGTGTCTTTACATGGTGATATGTAGATTCCAATGGAACCGTGCTCTTCCCACCCACAGTGTGAGCTTTGTAGTGCCAAGCGCAGTTTCTATAAGGTCAATGGCTGCTGTGATAATGCTTAACTGATGTCTGCTGTCAATAGTCATTGACCAGGAGAAAAGTGCTCCGCCTGTTCAGTAAATTACAGAGTGCGATGTGAGCTGCAAGGTTCAAAACAACCTGACCCCACCGTTGTTGTGTGAAACAATAGAACAATGACTGTAATCAGCTTTTGCAGCAACCAACTGTGACATACTGATGACTACAAAGCACCTTTCCATTACTCCAGAACCAAAACTATTAGCTCTCTATGCTATTGACTCCATACTAGGATTCAGAGGTTATTGTAATGTCACATTATATTTTCTCGAACCTTTTTTAGGCATTTGTTCCATTTTGTCGGCCTTGACGTTCACAGGCCTTTTAAACGATGTCAATGACTTTCTTTTTCCGCAGCCACATTTATGTTCTAAGTCTTACTGCACTGCTCGGTAAATGCTTCCTGAATGTATGCCATTTGTGTTTGGAGCCTCACTTCTTTTTTTTCCTTGACTGCTCTCCTCTCACGGCTTCAGTAAGCATGCTCGGGAGCAGTATGAAAAACTGTCCACCATGCACAAGAACATGCAGAAGCTCTACGAGAGCATTGGCAGTTACTTTGCCTTCGACCCCCACTCCGTCAGTGTGGAAGATTTCTTCGGAGAGCTGGCCAACTTCCGGATGCTCTTTATGGTGAGTGTGAATTTATTGTTTATGCATCTGGCTGGTTCACGTTTTAAAGCAGATGTACAATGCACTCCACAGGGTACCACCTTTACACACTCGCGCTTTCGCATTTGACACTCTTTCAAACAAAGTGTTAGTAAAAAGTTTACACATAAACACATTTAAGTCAATATGTTTTGATGGATAATGACAACATGAGAAAATTACCTCTTCTTAGAAAAAGCTGAGTAATAAAATAAAAGGGCACATTCAAAGATAAAAATAAGCCAGAAGAGGTGGGATTAACTGAATTTTCTATTTCGTTTACAAAAGCAGCTTTACTTTTTTACAATATATTTCAATCCAAAAACAAAAACATTTTATTTAGTTGTTTGTTTGTTTTTGCTTCCTCCTTTAAACTCACTATGATTTAATTGGGTTTCTTATTTTATTTTTCATATTGCTTTGTAAAATAGCAATATAAATATATATCAAATAAATGCATGACTTTGCACAGTTTAGGTACTACATTTTAACTAATCAGTCATCAATTTTCAAGAACCCACTGAATCCTATTCTGGGTATCAGGGTTGCTGGAGCCAACCCAGCTACTGTTGTGCAAAGCAGAACCACGCACTCACACACAAAGTCCCATGCACATCTAAGAACAATGTAGAAATAAAAATCAACCTATGAAGCTTGTTTTTGAACTGTGGGAGACAGCTAGAGTTCCCAGGAAAAAGCTGCACATGCATGAGGAAGACATGCAAACTCCACAAAGGTCTCAGGTGGGATTTGAACCATGACTTTCTCCAGGTGAGGTAAAAGTGCTAACCACTACACACCGTGCTTCCCCGTGGAATAAATACAATTGTGCTAAAACGAATACGTTAATTTCCAACTTATTTTATTTAATAATAATATTAAAATAAATATGTAATTTGCAAACCTGACAAATATATTGATAGCTTAAAAGAGTTTGCACAATACAAAAAGTTGTGAATTTGAGTTTATCTCAAGAAAAATGACTTTTAGCAGTGACAGAGTGTAGATAAATAAGTCTTGGACAACCTGTTAAAAGCCATTTAGTACATTTTAGTCAGCTTTGTGCTGTCCTGCCGCTTTTGCTCGAGATGATTATTCTACAATATCAGGGATTTTAGTGAAGAGTTCTATGTTGTGATATTTTGTAAAACTTCATTTACAACTAACAGCAAAATTATTTTTGTTTTGGTAAAAAAAAGTTGTCTGTATACCAAACAGAAAATGAATACTCTTTGGCAGTTTCACATTTTTTAAAAAGTGTTATTGAAGAGGATTTAAAAAAATGAACCAAACATGGCAGTTTTTACCACTTTGCTTTTAAGAGTTCTGTGAGTTTTACTTCATAAAGGGAATATTCAATTAGAAATTACAGAGGCAAATAAATGCCAAGGTAAACAGCACATCTTGCTGGAGGTTGATTTATTGCTGAACAGTTTCTTAATCATTTTTCCAAGTGTCTTTTGCCCCTTCACTTCCTTTCAACCTCGCCTGGCGCTGCCCCAAAACCTTGCGGTGTTAAGATGATGACACAGTGCCCAGGCAACATAGTCTCACTCTTTACAACCCATTAATGTAAATAGCAAGGTCTCCTTGTCTAAATCTTTCTCTCTTCACTGTGATCACCGAATGAAACCAACTTTGCATTCCCACTGATCAAAGTGCACGAGCACATAACACAACATTCCCTCAGGGATGCCAGAATTGCGTATCTCTAAAAGAGGCATCCACCCAAGAAAATAAATTATTCTCTCAAGCAAATAGCTGCGTATGAATATTTTATTACCTATTTAAACTTCCCTGCTTTGGTTAAGGGGAGGGAAGTAAGGGGGAATATAGTGTTGCTAATATATCCATGCAAAAACAATCCTTTAATCACCATATTCCTCAGATATTATTTATAGTTTTTGGATCGTAGGTTTGCTGACAGAAAGGCTAATCCCTTCTGCTTGCAGAGCACAATGAATCAATGGTGCTTTCTTTTTGAATGTTGTTTTTTTTTTCATAACCAGTGAAACAAATGGGCTAGCTCCTTTGCGACACAATGAGAAAAAAGAAAAAAAACAAAACAAAAACGTAGCTTTTCTGAAAGTGATGGGAACTTTGTGGACAGGTTTGATGCGTTTTTATCTTTGACACAGTTGACCTACATCAGCTATCACTGATATCTCCAAATGGCAAATCAAATAAATGCAATGACTTATGGTCAGGTGACAGTTTAACGGAATTTAGCCTTTGTAATTCAGTTTCTTGGCTTGGCTTTGTCTTCTTCAGACATTTTTTTTTATTTTGTCATTAGTAAAACATTGAGCTGTATGACACAGACAAAACATCCTCATTAACTTCCATCTCTGTTGCAGTGCCCTGTGTAATGCATTTACAGCACGAGGCATCTGTAGCATTAAATAATCCCATAGCAATACAGTCTGCGATAAATTGATTTTACTAAAAAGCTGGAGCTTAATGCACCCAGCCGACATAACACATTTAAGGAAATCCATTGACGGCAGTACTCACAGAACTGAATGTAACTGATAAGAGAATCCATTAACTCTTATTTTCTTCTGCTTCATTCTGTCTCTCTCCGTCACCCATGTCCTTCTCTTATGCTGCAAGTTCTTCCCTTCTGGCCAGTGAAATATTATATGATTTCAATGCATAGAATCATTACTTTAAAACCCCAAGAATTTCTTAATTTAATGCTTCAACCATATTCTGTAACAGAGTACGAGTGAAAATTTAGTCACACTGTTTGTAAGCCTGACCAGGAGCATATTGATGAGGATTTTGAGGCCTTCTTTTTCACTAATGAGTTATCAAAGCTCAGCAGATGGGCTCAAATGAGCCAACAGTCCTCCTTGTTAATTAAGTGATTTTCCAATACCACCAAAAGACTCATACTGAGTCAACAAAGTAGCAAGATTGATCAGCATTGAGATTAGACCGATGTGTCTGCTTCTGTTAGTAAGCTTCCTTCCTCTTCTGTGGCCATGTGATGTTATTAAAGTTCACTAGTTATGGTGCAATATAAAGAATAATAATTATAATTTTGACAACAGCAGGGTTCTAGCAAAGACTGCTAAAGTTCCCCAATCCAACCCCTCATTGCTGTGCCAAGCAGGGAGGCATTGGGTCCCACTTTTAGACCTTTGGGATGATTCGTCATGGATTTAAACGTGTGAGCTTCCAGTCTCAGGGCGGACACTCTACCACAAGGGCATTGAGTTGACCTATCTTGAAAAGCTTTCCCAGTGGTCTTTTAATTATGATTCTGTTGTTTTTTAGCCAATATCAGAAAAAATGTGTAGTTTTCCAAGTCATACTTTCTATAGAGCGGCAGGAATTCATTGGAAGTTTGCCATGACATACATGGATCTATTTGTCTGCAAGTGGCTGCATTAGGATGGAGCAGAGCCAGGAGCTTGTGGCCTGCTGATTTTAGCACCTGCATCACTTCTATAAGCTTTTACCGATGGCATTTTTTCGTCTTCCCAATATTTGAATAAAGAAATGCTCAGAAAAGCAAATTTAAGCTTAATTGTCTTTATATATGCCCTTAACCATTAGAAAAAATGTGACAAGAGCATGTTAAAAACACCAAAAAAGACCATTTTCATTTGAGTGTCGATAAAAAACTCCTTTACTGAATTGAAAAAAAAACACATTTATCATAACACTTGAGTTGCCAGGGCCCCTTCAAGTTGTGAATTCTTGTGCACAGCCAAGTTGTCCCAGTCTGTAGCCTATGACTTCTTTAAGCTATTTTCCTTACATTCTGGCACCCAGTGTAACAGATGGCTTATAAACACATTCCCATCTTAAAGCCAAGTTGTTGAGTGTTTGTAAAATTCAAATGAGACATAGCAATAACGCTCTCTGTGTGAAATTACTGATGCAACTAAGCAGTCAGAAATATATATTGCTCTCTCATCGGACCAGCACACTCCAGTGCACAAGAGCAGAGCTGAGTGGTGAGAAGTGTCTTGTGCAGGGTCAGGGAAGAACAGTAAAACATTTCATGAATAATTGAAAGAACGCACCTAGAAAGGGAAACATCACCCAGGTCCGTCTTAAGAGATTGAACCCGTGGGTTACACTAAATTCAACTTTCCAGTAAGGTATGGATGCAGGAGAACTCATAATCTCCAGCTTAGTCACACTGCATGCCATGAGAGTAGCATCCGCCTGTTTCATCTCCTCTTTGAGCCCAAAAAATATCTGACACTTCAGCAGTCTCACTGGCTTTGCTAGTTACCACTTAGGTCGATTTTATAAAACATAAACATGTTGTTAAGTCTTAGATTTAAATATAAATAAATATACAAAATCAATTTACTTTCAGCGATTCTTTCATTACATATACTGTCCTCATACTAAATTGAATTACACTTGGAGCTTTCTTAATTATTCATGACATACATTTAGCAAAATGTTTGAAATATTTCTCAAAGATTTGGGTCCACTTTAATGTGATGGTGTGACAGAACTGGAGAGGGCAGAGTTGATCCAAAAGTTTTTTGAAAAGATTAACGGATCAGGAATAATTTAGCTATATATATAAAAAAATACAAAAAAAAGCGCTTCTCATACTTGCGCAGCTCCAAACGCTTTACATTTAAAAACAATAACAGAAATAAAGATAGACAAATTCAACCCACCCTTTACCCTCTGCCAGCCCTCCATTTACAAAAACTGCCCATGACCACCACACACAATAGGTTCTTACAAAAGTAACTGTAAAATAAACTTAGGACTTGGCTCTGCAGTGAGGAAACAATACATTGACAATATCGTCATACCAGGAGCCAGCTCAGCCACAGGAGCATTGCCACAGTGCCCACCCAGACAAAGTCACTGCGACCTGTGCTGTCCTTTAACCAAGGGACAGCACAGGTAGGATGGCTTAAAGACCAGGTGAGAGATTCAAGACTTTGATGGTTTGCCATCCTTCCCAAATCAATACTGGCCTTGTCTTTTGTAGAGTCATGGGGGCGCTGAAGCCTCTCCAGTTTCCATAGGGTACATCCTACCTGTCCATAGCAGGGTCACATACAGCTATGGAATGGTTGCACTGACCCCTAAGGAGTAGTTTTGACTGCACGTTAAACCATGTTTTTTTGAGGTGTGGAAGGAATCCGGGCTCAGAGGAAGGCCACACGTGCACAGAGAGAACATGAACACAACACATAAAGGACCCTGTCGAGATTTAAACCAGGGGCTTTTTGTCATCAGACAACAGTGCTTAGTACATCAGCATGCAGCTCCCTTATACGGTTTAGCCGTGAACAAACAAGAGACACAGCAACACAAGACAAGGGCTAGCAAAAAAGAAGAAAAGAGGAGGTTTTGTGGATTCAGAAAGAGACAACAAGGCATTTAAGAAGGGGATTCAAAGAACAGGCAGAGATGGAGAAAAATAATGGGATTATCCCTAATAAGAGAATCCGTGAGAATACACCAATATGTTGGTGTTGTTACCCTAGATTTGTCAATTGCACATCCATAAAAAAAAGAATGAAATACTCATTCTATCACGTTATAAAAGTTGGTGTGAGAAGGCAACTGGGGAGCGTTTATTTTTACCAGCATTATTCAGCTTGAGGTAGCTGTCTGAATGTGAGTTCACTATGGTCAGACATATAGTATCATATTTGCTTTGTTGGTTACTTAAAATCTGACAAGAAAATGCCACTCCAGTATGACACGCTCACCAGCTAAACAGTCTTCAAAAGTCAGAGTTGATCTGGCTTTCACATCTTTTTAAATCAATTCAAATTTGGGCAATTTGGTATAGAGGTAGCAAATTCAAGGCAATGTCAAAAGAACCAAGCAATAAGTGCAAATTTAGCAAGTCAAGTAGCGTAGTAAGCAAGAAAAGTCCCATTCCAGTGAAGATTGTGTGTTTGGTGCTTTTAGCATGTTCTTGTGCCATTTTTCTGATGATGGTGGACAGATATAAAGAGAAGTAGGCTCAAAATTGCATTTCTGAGCATTTCTTTTTCCAAATCATTGTGAATCAGGAGAAGGCGAAATAATTCAGTTTGAAAAAGAGCATATTTGTTAGATAGAAAATACATCAGGAAGGTCACAAGCTCCTTCCTCCACTGCATTTGATGCATCCACTTGTAGACAACCAGATCCATGTATCTCTTTGTTTTTCTCGTCTAAACCGGCGTCTGGCTCTAAAAGTACGGCTGAATAGCTCCAATATTGATCACCATTTTTGTTGCACCACTAATGTTAGGTTGTAGGTGTGAGGAGCTGTAAGCTAGTGGGAGAGAGTGTAAACAGATAGTTCTCAGTTATATGTGATGGGAAAGGGGGGCTGGGGTTCCTTTGACCAACAGACCCATCGACAATGTAGAGGCCGACTTTTGATGAACTCCTACTGCTCTGCGGAAACTATGTTCTAGAAAAGGTTTTTGATTCTGCCTCATTAAAAGACCGCTGGGAACGTTTTTTAAAAAGATCAAAAGGGGAACTTTAAACAAGATTTTCAGGCTTTGAAGACTATGAAAAATGCTTGATATAGAGCATGCATGACAGAACACTTTTTTTGAAAACTCCGATGTTCTTTTACGTTATAACAGTCAGTCAACCAACCTCAAACCAATTCAGCTCTGGGCTTTACCATCAACAAGACAGATTCTGCCACAACGCCTACATTGTTTTACTCTTTCTAATTATTATCTTTTTTTTTCCCTACAAAAGCTTGTGATACAACTTTAAAACACATTTTCAACTGTAATATGTTTAAATTTCGTTATAATAGTTGGGGCTTTTTGTGCAACATACTTAGATTGTGCTTAAACTTCTATCAAAAGATTTTGCCTGTGAAGTTTAGTTTACATTTCTAAAACCTTCAAAAAAAATTCACGTTCAATATAAATCTCATGAGGATTGTTTTTATTTATTTCTTTATTGTGCTTTTTAGCTGTGAGTTCTCAAAAAAATGGTTAATGGACAAATAATAATACAGCTATAAATGTATACATGCTGCTTCGATTACTAATTATGCTGTTTTATCAGAGCATTATGATTAAGTTGTTTATTCATGTTTACAGTCAAAATAAGTTGTTTGTTTAAAGTAAGCTTTGCCGACAGGATTTTATTTGTAATCTGCATAATTTATCGTTCAATTTATGCTGCAGTCGTAGAACGCCACAGTCGTGCACTAGAATGAACTGAATGGTGTCAGCGGACATGAACAGAAAATTCCATGCTGTCAGAGCCGCCCATCACTTAAACAAAATGTGCAGGTTAACCGTTTCACAGCTGAACGCATGGCACTGCTCTCATCCCATCTAATTCAAAGTGCTTGTAATCAATATCTCTTGCAGAGGCAGCTGTATCATTTACACAAGCTTGATGTGGTGAAATGCAGGTGGTTTTGTAAGTGTTCAGTCACTTGAAGCTGCCAGAGAAACCATACGCCATATGCTTTTCTTTTCCACAAAGCACTTCAAAAATTGATCATTTTTATATTTTACATAAATTGTTCAAAGAGTATTTCGCCATTTTTAGTTGGCCTCTCCCTCCTGTCTGCCTCTGTTGCCCCTCCCTCTCTTCAAGAAGTCAGTGACAATTAGGTCTGGTGTCCTTGCACATGGAGAAAGGCTCCGCTATTGACAGGCATGATGAGCTGATCTTTCCTTCTTCCTTCCCCACAATCCCCATCATCCATCTGTTTTAGCTGCCAACACGGCACATTCATCAGGACCGCAGGGGCATTTGTTAGGAGGGGCAGCCTTCTGTCACCACTTATCATATCAGTGCACACACGGGGCTATGCTTTCACTTACTGACGCACAAATATTCGCACAAGATGCTAATAGACTCCAACACACGGCACACGCAGTCACACCCATGTATGAACATGCGGCATGACCTCTCACACATTTGTAGCTAACCTATGATGGACTCTTTCCAGGGCTACACGACAGGCCTGGGATGAGAGAACATTTTGTTGTCTCCAAAGGTCACACTGTTGCATCTTATTCTCTGTTGGCAGAAGAACAAACTGGCACATTTGTAGAAGCCTGAATACCTGCTGTTGAATCTTTCCCTTTCCCTGACTCCTTCCTGACATTTCAGCTGGTCACGAAGGAGGAGAGGGATGAGACCGTTCTCTCCATCCTCTGAGACAGGCACACTGCTGTTGCACTTTTCACATATAATTGCTACCCCATGTTGTCAAAGAAAATACTGTATACCAGCATATATGCGATACACATCTAACCCTTCTGAGTAGGAAATATATACATACCAAATCTTTGTGTGATGAAAAACAGTCTAGGAAGCCTTAAAAAAAAACTAGATTTCTTTGAAAGAAAAAAATAGACAAAGTGTGGTATTTTTTTTTTTTTATTTGATAGCTTATCTATGTCTTGCTAAATAAGAATGTATTGATAACATTCTGCCTCTCCTGTATGCTGCAGAATAGCAACAATGATAAAGGAGGGGCAGGGTGACAGGTGCCATATTCTGATTCTATCTGTACATGTACATGTGTGCCTCATCAGGAAGCTGTGAAGGAGAACCACAAGAAGAGGGAGGTGGAGGAGAAGATCAAGAGAGCCAAGCTGGCGAAAGAGAAAGCAGAGCGCGAGAAGCAGGAGCGCCAGCAGAAGAAGAAGCAGCTGATTGACATGAACAAAGGTATGTCATTTGTCCCAGTGCCACCAAGGAGATGGAGATGGGTAGGCAGGTGGGGGTGGGATAGAAACTTGACTGCAGAGGAGAGTTTTTATGGCATTTGATTTCAGATGGATTTGAACTTGGAGTGATCAGAAAGGGAGTGGAGAGAATCCTGTCTTTACAGGCCACTCAAAGCGGATCAACTTCAAGCAAAAAAAAAAAACAGTTAATTGGAAAAATGTTGTTTTTAAAGCTTGATTATGAAAGGGGGGATGGGGAGAGAAGAGAGACTGCTGATTAAATATCCCTCATTCTGATGTCATCATTACCTTTTCGTGGTTTTGTTTTCTTTTTTTTTTTCCAGCAGCACAAGTCGGTTTCCAGGCAGCATGTTAGATTTATTGTTCTAAACTGCTGCAGTGACTCCATTGTCCTCCAGCAATGCCAGTAAGTCTGGTATTGATCTGTGTAAGTTGTAGTTGTTCACACATGGAAAAATTAGGGTGACAGAGCTGAATGCCTGCTTCTAGTTTTGCCAATGACATTGAGAAGGAATGTCAAGCCTCAAAAGGCTTTGCAAGCAATCAGACGGCTCTTCTGTCATTATTTATTTATATTTCGGACAAACAGACTGGGATTTCCACATTTCATGAGTTTCTAAATGTCAGCGCCAGCCAAGGACCCCTTTGTAGCCCAGCCACATTGGGAAATTGACAAGACAGATTCCAGTACACCCAAATTCTCTAAAATAATTGATGCATTCCACAGTTCCCTGTTTTTGTTCCTGGCCTCTCCGAAATCTTTACTTTTAAAAACCCAACACACCTGGGCTAATGGAGGCCTCTCTCTCATTCTACCTAACCAGATGGAGACGGATAGAAAAGTAGGAATGATATTAAATATTTCTGCCAGAGAAGATTTTGATCTTGGCTGTTTTGAATACCGTAATATGACTTTCAGTATGAATAAAACATGAGGATGACACAGGCAACATTGCCTGCAGCCTTGGAGATAGTGGGGATCGTCCAATACCTGGATTTCTGGACTGTCGCAGCGCCATTGACCTTGGAAGTTACAAAATAAAAGCTTCTAAACC
Organism: Adrianichthys oophorus; assembly: GCA_036245035.1. Taxonomy (NCBI): domain Eukaryota; kingdom Metazoa; phylum Chordata; class Actinopteri; order Beloniformes; family Adrianichthyidae; genus Adrianichthys; species Adrianichthys oophorus. The sequence continues at coordinate 3,403,271 of BSAI01000162.1, forward strand.
CATAATGTTCAAAGTCTTGAAAGCCATGAAAGCCTTATTTTTGTTCTAACTTGTTTCTTGGTGAAAATAATTTCGATGAAGAAGGGAATGCCCTGAGAATTAGAAGATGAACCAAAAGCAGGTTCAGATTCATGTTAGAGTTTAAGATGCTTGATTGAGGCACAAGTGATAGGGTTTTCTTGTTGCGCCTGCACTTCTCTTCGCTTTGCAGCTTTGGCTTTAGAATCTTGGCTCTTGTTTCTTGGTCTGATCTAAAATTCTACATGTGCTTCACGTATTTGAAGAGTTAGTTATTTGAGGAGATTCTCATATCAATATTTCATACTAAGCTTCAGCACCATTTTCTGCGAAGGTTGAGGAAAATATGCTAGCTTGCAACACAAAGAGACTTGTCTAATTCCTCTAACCATTAATAAATCATGTCTAAACATTTTCTGCATGAATTTTGAATTAAAAGGGTTCAGAGGCTAAATGAAACATTGAAATAGATAGCTTGACATACCTGCTCTCATCAGATGGGCTGATCAGAAACCAGAACCTCATAAGCAAATGCGTCTTCTTTGCAGATGCATTAGCTGAGCAGATGGAGCAAACATATGCCTATTGTATTTTCAGAATTATGCACAGGTCAGTGTCATCTTTTTTAGGGATTTAGTGATTTACTAATTTGAATGCTTAAAAGACTGCTTGATGGATCGTAGGAGTGTTTAATGCAATTTCAAGAGTCTATTTTTGAAAGGGGATAGATTTTGTGCCATTTCACAAATTGCAACCTAATCCTCCTCACTTGCAAATGATTAACAATGAAATGCATATTTAATGAGAGTTTAGTTCATCTAGCTTTTGCCTGGATGGGAGGAAGAGGCGAGGGACACTTTTAGAAATCTGATTTAAACAAACAACAACAAAAAAACGATATATTTGCATTTTTTTGCCGTATACTGAAGCATGAATCGTGGATGCAACAACCAAAGCATCATAAACTCAAAGTAAAGTATGTGAAATGTTAATAACAAAAATCCTTACACAGTCATTTCATTCCTGTTAATTAGCTCTATTTGGGATTTAGCTTTTCTTTTGAACTGACCAGCTGTTCCACGTTTCTAAAACCATCAAAAAACCCACTAAAAAGATGTCTTAACATTTTTTTAAATTCACTTTTGGATACTAAACAGTAACTTGAGTCACTTGCTGTGTATAAAAGAAACCAAAATGTAATGGATTTTTCTTTTTTGAGGTTTGGTGAATCAGTTAGTCTGGGATCACAGGGGTCAGCACTCCTTGTCCTATTTAGGATTTATAGTTTTTTTTTTTTTTTATTCGCATCTATGTCAACCAAAGGTTCGCCTTGTCAGGTGATCGATGACCTTAACCTGACGAAACATTTTGGAGCTATTGATCTAACATTTCAAAACAAAACGAACTGATAGTTAAACTATTTTTTCCCAATCATCTATAAAAGTTTCACTAAAACCTTAGAAAAAATCAGGCATCCTTTTGTTGTGTGTGTGAAGTTGTCCTCGGATTATTTTTCACAGAGTGAATCGGATCCCCACCCAGCTGCCTCAATCTATTGCAACAGCTTGCAGACACCAACAGCATGAATATCCTTCTTTGTGAGAGTATAATTTGTGATAAACAGGATTTGGCAGCGCATGTGAGGCAATGTATGTGTGGCAATATAGCACATATTTAGCACATATTATAGACATTTTTCTAACAATATTTTTACTCTCACAACAGCTGAAGGAAGCACCACTGTGTTCAAAAATAACACTATAAAAATGGATAAAAGTCTCAAAGGTGACATATAGTAACAGCATATATTAAAATAATTTAAGTATTTCAGAGTGGGTTATTACTTACTTCTTATTAAAAGGTCAAGAAAAAGTGGTGCCCTCGCTATATTGTTTTTGCACAACTAAAATGTAGTGTGTTGTTTTTCCACCACAAGGCCCATGTGAGACAGTGATTGCTTATGGGCATTCTTCTTTTCAATAAGGCCAGCTAGAATGAGGTCCCCATGTCTCTGTGGTTCTCTTCAGAGAGTATTTAGCATGTTGACAGCCACGGGCCAGCAGCCTTTATTTATGCATCCTTCTTGTCAGCCTTTTACTTGTTGCAGATAAAATGCTGTTTACATAAACAAACCGTCTGATGCTCAAAAAAGCGTCACAATTGCTAAAAATAAGTGAAACAAAGTCAGCAAGGCTGTGTGGTCTTTGTTCTGCTGGACATGCTGGTGCAAAATAATAAATCTAAGCAAGTTTCTAATACCACGTGTAGAAAGTTTTATTCTAACATGGTTTCTTTTTATTTACGGTATTTTCTGCACTATATGTCACACTTAAAAGCTTCATTTTTATTTTTTAAAACGACAGGGTGCCTTATAATCTGGAGCACCTTTTATTTGAATTAGTTCTAGTCATGCTTACTGACGTTGAAGCGATTTTGAGAGGTACATGGCATTGTTAAAAACTAGCACTATTAGGTGTCATTGTAAAAATGCAAATGCAGCTAACGTGGAGCAGTCTTGGACTTTTTTTTTTGCAAATACATTTGGGAGTTATAGGTCATTCAAATATGCTAACATGTGTAGCTAACATGTCACATGTTAGAAGCACCACAGAAGAGTTACTGTAATGGAGTCTGATTGACTGATATACTTATCCCTGACACATTTGTCTCTCGTAATGCGCCTTTTAGTTTGGTGTGCTTCATATATGACATAGGTTGGAAAATAGACCATTTATTGATGGTGCGCCTTATAATCCAATGTGTCTTATAGTGCGTAAACTACTGTAACTTTAAGTAAAAATTTACTAGTCTATGTTTTCAAAATATGTTCATGGATATAGATGTATGTATGTATATATATATATATATATATATATATTTGCATGAACATATTTTGAAAAAATAAAGTATATATAAAAATATTATATTATAGAGTTCATGTGTCTATTAATGTGATACGCTCGACTTAAAGGACATATTCCTGTGCAGCTGGCTGACTGTTCATGGCAGGCAGAGCCCTGTCAAGACTGACAGTGGTGAGGCTGTGGAGTGATGGCTTTGTGTGACACTGACAGCTGCCAGTAGACCAGCGCATACCTGCATCGCAGCCATGCCATCTGGGTGATCATAGACGAGTGCTGACATGCAGCGGTGGTGTGGACAGGTTGGCTCTCCAAGTTTGCATAAAGTCTCCAAAGCCCAGCAGACATGGAAAACAACATTACCTGGGGAGATTGCTGTACAGATGTGAAGGTCAGAGACCTGTGCAGACAAAAGAAACAGCTCTAAAGAAGATCCTCAACATTCCTCAGCTGAACTTGGAAAATGAACCACAGATCGAAGCTAAATCTAGCCTTTTAGTTTGATATGAAAGTTATGAAACAAGGAGACAATTTCACAACAATGTACACCGCAATGTATCTGTATTTGCCAGCATTTTATTCTCTAAAACTGTAATTTCTGCTTCAATGGGGCCCTTCACGCCTGCTTATATGCTTTATTTGAAAGGTTACGAAAAAGATATTTCATTCCCAGACAGTTTAATGCCAAACTTTCAGCAAAGTTTCCTTTGCCCTTGCATCTAAACTGTCTCAATCCCCGGCGAAGAAAATGCTAGGTATGCGTTGTAAGTGCTGGGTATGGATTGGTGAATTCCATAATTACCCTGAAAGACAGGAACAAGGGCACCAGCATTATCTGCTGTCATACTCTCACACTAATAAATACCAGCATATTAGAATGCACTGTATCTGGTTTCTGAATCTGAATCAGCCCTAAGGCAGCAGATTCTATAGGCGGATGTCTCTTAGCTTAGTCCTTTAAGACAAAGCACTGTGACCTGAGAGTTGTTGAAAAAAATGTTTTAATAAAAAGTGTCACAAAGGAATAAACATAACATAACATACTATAACATACTATTGACTGCAGAGTATAATTATTTTACTAGAAATATATATATATCCATTGATTTCCAAGAAAACAATATGCCCAGCCTCGGCCACCCTCTGCAACATGTGTTCAAGCAACCAATTTCAATGAAAAGCCGATGGATTTACACGTAAATGCGCCTTTAAAACTCATGTATTCACGCATAGCTACTCATATTTTTAAGATTGTTTTGGGACTCTGTACAAAACACGAAGCCTTTGAATGTGCATCGAGAGTTAGACCAGATCAAACTTTGACCAATCAGGGAGTCTAACATTAAGTAGTGACGTATGGATGGTGTCCCTTTCAATTCACGGAAATGCCAAGTGTTTGAAAATGTATTATGGAGGAGGAATCCGGTTTTGGCTATTGATGTCTGGGCACATCTTGTTGTCTGCAGCCAAGTCCTCTTGAAATTAATTGACACCAAGTCTTTCATATGTCGGAATAGATCAAAATAAGGTGCACAAAATTTGCACCGCTTTAACATTTCACAATTCGCACCAAGCCTCTTCAACTGTAGGTGATGGACATGTGCTAGTATCAGGTATAGCGACAACCCAGTGTGAACACCATAAGCTGAATGCTCATTCAAGAATGCGCATTTAGTACGTTGGTGTGAACGTAGCTTTAGTCTACGGGTTAAAGTTTCTACCTGAGTTAGGGAAGTGAGACAGGATTCAGACACCCCTGCCCTTTCCATTATGGCTCCTTTAATGCACAGTTCTAGCTTTCAGTTTCTAGCAGGATGTTCATCTGTCCTCATTCCTTTCGTTCTGTCATTTCTTTCATGACTGTGCTGCCTCTTTTCCCTGGTAAAATCAGCTTAGGCGCAGCTGAATTTCATTCATTTGTGGATGGTTCAAGTATTTCATCATTTCCTCTCCTAGATCTGGACCACACAAGTCACTTTACAGTCAATCAAACCTAATTACCCTCGCTACAAAGACCATCACGTCCCATTGTCAAATCTATTTAGTTTCCGAAGACAGCTCCGCCTTTCACTGATGCAAACAGCCCATGTGGGGTTTAGTTCAGAGGTTTTCTTGATCTGGATTCGCGAATTCTGTTCCCTCTGTCCAAACGTGCCCCTCGTTAAAATATAAACGACTCAAATTTTATTTGACTCCTTTTATTTTTAGTGTTCAAATCTGTAGCAAAAGCCTTGATGCATTTAATTCCCTTAGAAAGGTCAAATAATTAGCAGTGTCGTTTAGTTAATCTTATAAGGGTCTATGTTTTATTTCAGCTTTCACAAAAAAATCACCAGTCATGTCTGTGTTATCATCACACCACTGTGATACTGAACACCCATCAGCTGACTGCACTGAGGATTCTTTTGCAATTGCTGCTAGCGATGAATAAAAATAATAATAATTAAAACCAGTTAGTAGTATGCACGTAAATGTATTTTAATGCAAAGCCGAAACAGAAAGGATGAGGATTACATTAAACCAATTAAAGATGTAGGATTTAGCAACTCCCAGTGGCCACGTTCAGAAAAGATAATGCAAAGCAGCAAAAGACGGTTCACAGTAAAGTGTTGGTTTTTAAAGATTCAGATGCAAGAAAAGCAGGTTGGAATCAAAAAATAGACAGCAGAAGCTGTTAAACTGAATACAAATATTAGCAGACAAAGAGCGTGTTCAATGACATTGACATTATACTTTTTACAGTAAATTCTTAGCAGCTTTCACCACTTTTCTAAAGAGACAGTTTGGAGGAACACACCAGAGGAACTGACTTTTTTTTTTTTTTACACGTAACTGAACATTACAAAAGTGACCCCTGCTTATATGTGAATAACAAAAACTCTGAAAGTCCCACCCTAATCATCTCTCTATTTTAAAAGCATTACCATAGGTATTTTAATTATGATTATGCAGTTTGATTATAGCCTAAATTGAAAAAAAACAGTAGTTTATTAGAAATTAATCTCTGAGTTGTGGTCAGGACCAGTGGCATGGAGTGAGTATGCCGCTACTTCCTGTCATCTATCTGTTTACACACTCACTCGCTATCTTACAGCTCCTTACAACCCCAATCTAACATTAACGGTGCAACAAAAATGGTCAGCAATAATGGAACTATTCAGCCATACAATTTTGAGGCAGATAGCAAGGAAAGGGAATGGATTTATTTTTTTCCGCAAGTGGATGGATCCGAAAGGAGCGGCGCAGGAAGCGCATCGCTTACCATTGTAGGTTCTACTAAGCTTTTTTAAGTTTTCTTCTGATTCACAACAATTTTAAGAAATACTTAAAAATGCATTTTTTAGCTTAAGTAGTACCCTTTACTATTAGAAAAATGTTGCAAAAGCCCACTGTTTTCATCAGAGTGGCTCTTTAAATTTTTTTTTAAATTAAAATAGATAACACTTTTTATCTGTGTCAAAGACCACAACGTTAAATCAGTTTATCATATCAGTTTGGTTAAAATCAAATACCATTAAAGTTTATTCCTGGTTGGGTAAGAGTGTTGGAGTGGAGGGGGTGTCAGCAGATCTAAATATGGGTCAGGATATGTCGTAGCCAATTTTAGTGGCACTTTATTTACAAAAAAGGGGGAAGTTGAGCTCCACTGTGGTGTGAGGACAGCATCCCATGGACCGTCTGGCATCCTGACTCTGACCCCATGTGGCATGAGGAAAGTGTGTCAACTTTAACATCTGCCTGTGCTGGGTTGGAACTCTCCCATGTGTGTTGGTGGTGTTACTGGGCAAACTAACCAACAGCAGTGTATGGATGGATAGTATGTTAAATGAGGGAGCCCGCAGGCAGAAGAGGTAAATGATGGCAGTGGAAAGAGTAAAGCGTTGTAAGTATTTCTCTTCTTCCTCATCTTTCTGTCTCCCAGCATCCCCACCCTCCTCTGTTTCTCACTTGGGGCCTGGTAGCATCCATCCAGATGGAGGGTTTATTTTTGTTTTTGTTTGTTTACTTATTCATGCATCCAGCTATTCGGGGCATCGCAGGGGCTTTTGCTCCACCACAGAATGCAAATCGCCACGGCGGCTAATCCACTTTCATCTCTCCCTTGTGGACATCCAGCTTCTCTGCACGTTCTTCCCGGTCTCTTGCAGTCAAGACATCTCCTTGTTTGTGTGTGCGAGGTGAAGCCCGCAGTGACCAGGCCAGCCAAGCCTCCTCCGCTCGCATCCACTTCATGCGTGGGAAATGCGACATACCTTTCACCTTCCACCCACCCTCAACCCTTCTTGAAACCTTCATCCCACTCCCCACAACCTCACTCCATACCCAGATGTTTTTCCTTTCTGACCCTGGTGCCAAAAAGGGAAAAAGTATTAGCTACACCTCCATTCACCCTGGAATGAAGTCTGGTGGCTGCATTCATAATTGAGTTTGGGAGTACACGAGTTGGCTAGCTCATAGTGACTTTTTTTATTTTCCAATTGTTACCCTTCCTTCCCCTTCCTTTCGTTTTTAATGGAAGAAAACTGGCATCTGTGTACAGGTATACTATTAAAATGACCAAATGGGGAATTACTGGAAAGTTACAGAGGCTGATGTTTCAAAGCTTCTGCTCGGATCGAGTTGTTGGACAGCAGGGAGACGGTAAAAGAGAGGAGAGAAGGGAAAAACAAAGGCAACATATCTAACAGGTGCATGACTGCTGTGCTTCGGGCACTTGTGTTCTCTCTGCTCTCTGTGACAGTAATGGTGTCTGTCTGACTGGATCTTAGGAGCTGCTGGGGCAGCTGGGAAGGAGGGAGAGTGGAAGGTTTTTATGCTCAAAAGCCTAGACAGTTAGGGACCAGGAAACAGAGCAGTAAGAGGAAGTGGTGTTGAGTAATGCAGGTGGTTGTGTATATCTGGGTCGTCGAGGTTGAATTCAGGTGCGAAAATAACACAGAACCAGATGCACACAAGAGAGAGCAGAGATAAGGGCTGAGATTAAAAGACAGTGCAGTTGCTGCCTCTCCACCTGGTCATGAAACAGCACACACACACACACACACACACACACACTCCTTCCACTCAGGCCTTTGTTTCACGGCTAATGGTCCAGGTTAATTGCACAGGTGACTGTTTGTGGGGGAACAGATGGGCTCAAATGTGTTCAAAAACAATCTGCAGCAACAACAACCCAGCGCAACTTCTTTTCTTTTTCATTCCCTCATTCGGAGTCATGGAGGGTGGATGCTCCCTGTTCAAGTCCCACTCCGATCATATTTTGATCTATTTAAAGGCATTCCCAGTGGTCTTTTTATTACGATTGTTACCCAAAATCATAAAACCTGCATTGTTTTCTAGGACATAGTTTCTGCTGAGCGGCAGTAGTTCATTAGAAATTTTCCTCTGAGTTGAACACTAGCGGTGCAACAAAAATGGCGAGCAGAATTAGAACCATCCAGCCGTACAGTTTTGAGCCAGGTGCCAGCTCAGACAAGAAAGAGCAAAGATGTACACTGATCTATTGTTCTGCAAGTGGATTGCATGGAGTGCATTTTGAGGAAAATGGGGTTTATTAAAAGGCATCAGCAATATAAATATAGATTATTTCAGTTAAACAGCCATTGATGTCACTCTTGGCAGAGGGAATTTCAGAGATTGCAATGTTATCAGAAAGCTATGGTTTGCAGGCTGGAGGTTTCTCACTCTTTTCCCCGATGAATCGTGATGGCTGATGAGCTGTGGATCTGCTGGGTTTTCATGCATTACACCAACACATCCAGGAGATGACAGGCAACACCAAATCGAATTTATGAACAGGCTTTGTTGACACTTCGATAATTATACAAATGCTGTGCCTTTGGTGCCCAGGATTCGACATTTAGGCTTTCTGGTGCTCTGTTGGATTAAATGAAAACTTTAAAATGTCAGCTGTTCTTTGTTTAATGCTTTGCATGAACCAACTGGAAGGAATAAAAGTTTTTTTTCTTGAATTTCCAATCAGTGTTGAGAATTCATATGAAAATCATGTTCAATCCTTTTTCACTTGGTTTAAACTACAGACCTTCACAGGTAAAGGTCACCATGCTAACATGACCAAAGTTCACTTACTATCTTCCTTTTTCTAATCGCAATGTTTATATATATATATATATATAAAGCTTTTCAGTCTAAAATCCCCTTAAAAGCACAGAATAAAATAAGAAACCAATGTGCAATTCCTTATAGAGATTGTGTCTGATTGCTGAAAGCAATGCTGTTTTTAAAAATTTTATAGCTGCTCCAATAAAGATCTTTTTTTCAACCTGCACGTTAAGTTTCATTCTTGTAAGTCAGTTACTTTTGGAGGTAGAAGAGGGAACAAATAGGAATAGAATGTAGCGCAACCTATTGAAGTATTGGTACTAAACTTGATGAGCTAACTTATAGAAAAGAGCAGAAGCAGTCTTTAAAACCTGGTAAGATTTTGTTAATTTTTTAAGGAGTTGCAGGGTTGCAAATTTTCAACCACAACTATCAAATCGGCATTACTTGTTTGATGGAAACAGTATGGAATTATGCAAAATGGGTGGTACCATTGCATTTGCGGTTTTCCAGTCAGGGTATGTACAGAAAAACGCAAAGAATGTGTGAAGAGGTGTTCCCCAACCTTTTTGTGGCTGCGGACCGGTCAACCCATGAGGATTTTACCGCTGCCCGGTGGGGGTTGTGGTGTGCAATGACAAAGAAATAGTATACTTGAATAAGAACATGTGCTTTAAATTTAGTTATTATAAAGTGTTGCTGCGATTCTTGTTCCCATATTTTGGTAAATAATTTTCTCCCAAACGTACAACATGCATTATTTTTTTCGCCCTTTTTTACTGTACTATTTATTCCTTCATTTATTTATTCATCTTTTGCATCTGTGACCTCTACTTATCTAAATACTTATAAATCCCTATATTACAGGTGTAAAAGATATATTATAGTTATAATTATGTCTAAAAACATATATAAATGTAATCAGATTTATTGTAGAATCTTTGTCCTTACTATATTCTGTGGTACACACTATAGAATGAATTAAAATCAACCGAAGTTGACTTAACATTACAGCAACACAAGCTTTCATTTCACTTCAATATATCTGTACTTTTCTCCTCCTACCTATTTTTTTCTTTACAGTTTTCCTCCCTGATGGTGACACTTAAAGTGTCTGTCCCCATTCGTTACCCCTCTCTTCCCTCCCTATTTTTCTGTCAGATTTCGACTTGTGCTCTGCTCCTGGGATCATTGAGCAGGACATCACAGCAACTTTTTCTCCTTTTTTTTTTCTATGCTTGGCATATTTTCGTTTTTCTCTGTGAAAAACGAATATGAGGTGTGAAGTTTCTTTGTCAATCCTGCAGAGAGCAGATTGCTCATGTTACCCCTGCTAATTAAAAAATGTGTTAGTGAGCTCGTAAATATACTGCAGACGGAGCCAATCCCTAGGTCTCACTGTTACATTTGACACAGGCTCTGGGTCCAAGTGATACTAGCTCTCCATGTAAAAGATGGAGAAGTTGAGGAAGATTTGTAGAGAAAATGGATCAGAGGAAAGTTCTGAACAAAACCTGCAATCATGTTCAAAACTTGCTTTAATCATTAAAGGGTCCATCAGTAAAGGATGCCCACTTCGGTGTTTCATCACTGAAAAGGTTTTCAGTTTCTCGGGTTTTAACCCATCTTAACCCACATACAGTAAAAAGCAATTTGCAGTAAGCAGAAGAGATCTTTCCTCTTGAGAAGGATCCTTGTATAATAAAGGTTAACCTTTCTGTAATTCTTCACCATGCAGTGTGGCATGGCTGCTAATGAGAAGCAGATGAATATTTGGCTAAGGTTTAAGAGCTCAAAAAAAAAACGACATGTGAATTATAGGAACAAGGCAGAAATGTCAGCTAAAGTGGGCAGAAGTAGCTGGGAAAGTTTGCACATGGATTTCAAGAATAAGTATAGTCAAATAATGTTTTTTTATATATATTTTCAGACTAAGTGCTTACCATCAGCAGATTTATTGAACAAATATACAGATTGCACGATTTTGTTAAGTTTAGACTTAACTAGACTTTTCTACAGCCCGACTTTAGCTCTGGACAGCTCAGGACATAGTTAATTGAGCGCCGTGAAGTGACTTGGGAGTATGCTTCCCATTTTAGTCATTTTGGCTTTTTGTGTCTGCTGTCTTGAACCCCCATGCACCAGGGCTCCCAAGTTCTGGTCGTTACATATGATGAATTGTGCCACAGTTAAGGTAGAAGTAGGACAAATTGAGCTAAGTGTCATGTTCAGGTCTGGTTGAAAAGGTAGCAAAAAAAAAGGAGCTGTCAAAAAGTAGTAAAGTGTTTGTGCATAAATGTTTACCTGGCACTTAGCACATTCTGCTGTCTTTCAGACTTGTCCTTTTTAGTCTACATAAAAAAAGAGTGTCTCAAGATCTTCAGTTAGAGAAGTGCAAGTTAATCACGATATTGTTCCTCATTTCCACAGAAGACGAAGCCCATGTGCTCCCCTTTTAAACCAATAAGCTTGCCATCTGAGGTGTAGTGCTGCAATTTGAGATAAGCACTACTTGGCTCAGCTTTGGTTTTCTTCAGATAAAGCTGGTCTAATTAAGCTTGATTTAATCAGAATTGCTTTTAAACACAGCACACAGTCGGAACAGTTGCTTTGATTTCAAAGTAGCCCTTGGGAAGAACTTGAAGAAGAAGGAAAACCACTAAGATAAGATGTGGAATTAGTGAATGCAACTTAATAGTTAGTTTTCCATTTTTTTCTACATTTTCATAAGACATTCTTTCTATTCTTAGTTGTTCTGTCTTTTGTGTGTGAGTGATTGCAGGTGGGCTTTTTCTGTTTCTGGAGGAGAAGCGAACATATGCATGTTGTATGAGTATCATACTTTGTCAAAGTGTTTTATTTGTAGATTAAATTCACCTGACTTTTGTCACTTTGAGCACACCCAAGTAACAAAAGATTGATCACCCTGGGACTTGTTTAAGTAAGCAGTGTGCTGAGGGTTGTCTGGAGCTACGTTTGAAAGTTTCCTCTGTAAACACAGCATTACACAACGGTAGATATATAGTAAGAGTTAATTCACTCATATGTGCAGAAGAATTGATGGCAAGTCTCTTGCACCACAATTACTCACTCTAATGATCCCGGTTTAAAATAATGCCAGCTCCAGACCAGAATGATAAAAAGGTTGGCCCTCTGACTCATTAGTATTAGAGCACAAAGATAGATGACCTAGATATAGAGCCTAAGTTTTTTTTTTTATGAACCCTGTCGCCACCGAGCAGCACGCTTCATATGCACATGTAGGAGCTACTGCACCAGTCATGTTGTTGCTGTTAGAGCACTTAAACAGTGTCTGCCTCCATCTATGTGGTATTATGTATTTGCAGGACAGCTAGAGAAGTGGGCAGGGGCAGAGCGGTTTTGAAGGCTGGTCCCAGCATCATTGACGGAGCAATGATAGAGAGCTTGGGTATTGAGTGGCTCCACACTAAATCTTTGTAAAGAGCACTTAGCTCCCCTACTTTAGCCCCAGAAAAGGTTCTGTCTGTCTCCACTAAACTGAAATCCAAACTAAGTTAAGTGTATTTTACTCCACCCCATCTGATTACTAAAGAAAATGGGCGGTCTTGATTGACAGGGCTGTCTCAACATTTGTGTGCTTCCAAGGACTGGTTGGAGCTCTTTGGATTCACAGGTCTTCTGCTGTAAAATGATTGGTAATGCTGTTGAAGTAAAAAGCTGCTGTTTTTTGTTGTTGCTTTTTTATGTTTCACATTGGATCGAAAAGTCTTAAATGTGATGTTTATCTGTACATGTGTAATTATGTCCTATAAACATATTGTCTTCATTATGGCTTCTCTTGCAGAAGGAGATGAAACCGGTGTGATGGACTGCCTGATGGAGGCTCTACAGTCCGGAGCGGCCTTCCGTGATAGGCGGAAACGTACACCTCGCAATGGTAGGGCCATTGAAATCATACTGTCCCAGTGTTTATTTCCTTCCTTTTTAGAGGATTTCTTAAATTTTGTTGTAACAGTCATAATAAGAAGGAGATTCTGTCCATTCTGCTCTACCTTCAGCACAGTAACATGCTCGTATAAATCAAAAGCAGCCCCAGCATGTTTAGATGACTGCATATGCACAGAAGCAATCACCAGGCGCCACAATTGAGGGTTGGAAAAATGTATTGTCTGTTTGTCATTAATGAACCTCCGAGCAATGGGATCAACGATGCTTTAGAGTAATCCATGTGTTAACATTTTCCATTCTACCATGATGAATGGGTCATGCCCATGGGAGTACCACCTAGCAGGAGTGCCAGAGTCAATTGATATGCAAGTGAGAGTTCTGCAGAGGAGCCACAGGTGCTGTCATTCCCATAGTGAGAATTGATATTTAAAAGGAGGCTGCATTAAACGTCGCAGACATGTTAAATACAGCATAACAATGTCTCGTCATGCACAGGACTCTAACATTTTGGCAAGGAAAATTCCAGCCCTTCAGGGGACACTTCCTATCACACTAAAACCATTGGAATCCTAAAATAGAAACTTGGTTTATTGTTACAAGAATACAAAATGTTGATTTTTTTTTTCATATTAACTATACGGTACAACCCCGCTTTTTAAAGAGCTAGAGATTCAACAATCTGAACGTGCCAGACTGCTATGCAAGACAGCAGTAGTAGCAGTCGAAGTAAACTTTTAAAACAATCTTTTAAAAAGTTTACAGGAGTGGACACCTCCAAATTCACAATAGAAAGAAAACAATAACCGACAATTCCAAAAACAAATGTTGGTCAAGGTTTTTAAATCAGACCTTATGAGGAAAATATTACATTTGTCTTACCCTTTTTGTTCTTTATAGTCCAATGTTTTAAAGGATATACAATGTTCCCTCGTTTGTCACAGGAGTTACGTTCTAAAAATGACCTGCGGTAGTTGAAATTAGCAAAGTAGGAATTACAGATGTTTTATACACTCTTGATACACTTTTCACAGAAAGACATGAACATTTTTACACTATTTTCTTTTTTTTAAACTCTCAAAGTTCAAACCTTCATAGTAAAACAAGTCCAAGATCATAGAATGAAAACAAAGATCTGATTGTGATGAAAGATTTATGTAAAGAAACAACACATAGCAGATTGATTGACAAGGTCTCCAGGCAATCAGAACACGGTAAGTTGTTTAAAAACAAACAAAAAAAACTGCATGCAAAATTTCACTGAAAAATCTGCGAGACAAAACTAAGGTGAACTGCAGTATAGCAAGGGATCACTGTATGACCTTCTTATTTACCCCCCACTTCAAGAGAATTGAGACAATCCTGTACATTTAAGCACAAACTTAGGGATATAGCCATGAGGTGGAATTCAGTTTCAACAATAGTAAATTATCCTTTTTGGTAAATTTGAGTGTAAGATTGCTTTGCTGTATATCTGTATTTATAATGAACTGATAAGGTTAAAAACACACAAATCAACAATAACACTCATGTCCTTTTTCTTGTTTACATCCCATGCTGCTCATCACTGAGATGCTTAATAATCTCATTTGCCTTTCCTCTGATCCTCTGCTTTTGTGTTTAAAGTTTTGTTTGGTTTCATTAGTACTTGAAATATGTTACCTCTGATGTATTTTCTCTTGTCCTGTTCTTCCTTCCCTTCTTTCCTTCCATGGTTTCCCCGTTTACCTTCATCGTTGTTACAGGTGATCAAAGCCCTTCCAGTCCAGCTTCTCGGTGGCCGGGTGCTAACTATGGTAACAGAACTCTAGGTGTGTGTGTGAGTTTTTTTAACCTAACTGCCTTTTTAACCCAACCGTTACTTCACAACACTTTCTTTTTGAATGGTTAACAAACACTTACTTGTCTGAACACTCACTGAGTTTGTGCTGACCTTAAGGAATGAAAAATCCTGTGCTGAGTTACTAAAGGTTATGGGCAATTTAATATTTTTTAAGGTTGTCCATTAATTTATTAATTTATGCGCAAATGAAGTATTGTAAACTGTAGGACAATACATTTAAAGGAGAATTAATTACATTGTTACAAAACGTTAGATCACCATCATTCTCCATTGAAACCTACACTTTCCAATGATGCATTAAAGGCCTGGTTGCCAAAACGCGCAACAAGTTTCATATAGACAGTCAGATTGAAATGACTAGTAGCTTTTAGTTGGCAATGAACTCTGTCTTAATTACTGTGTTAGCTAATACTTCTCTTTTTTGTATGTACTGAACTGATGAATGAAAAAATGAAATATGTTATTACTGATGCTGGCCAATACACACGATCTAAAGCACAGTCCTTACACAAGCTGTGCTTTCAGATTGTACCATTAACCCTCTCAGGGCCAAATTGTTTTGTATGCAGGAAAAATCTAATATTAAGGGGAAAATAGGCTTAAATGAATGGGCTAAAATAATATAATGCTACTACAAATAAGCTGTTGCAGATTTGCTAAAATATATTTAGAGAGGGTTAAGGACTGATGTTCTCAACATACAGCAGTATACTTTCCTGTGTATACTACAAGTAGCCATTAGAGCTAATGTCATAACCAGGTATACTCTCAAGTTGTAGCAACAGCAGTATCAAACGTCTTTCAAAAAGACAAAACTTCATTAGCTGAACAATGAAATCGGATCGCATTTTCATTTCTCTTTCATTTGATCATGATATTACAGTAATACCTTCAAGGATAAAGCAGAAAACCCAACTAGAAACATCATAATGGACATGAGTGCTTCAGCCAGAGTGCAATGGTGTAAATGTTCTACTGAATACCTTTGAAATCCAATATTCTGAATCATATCATTGTGGAAAGTAAGTTGCCCTTGAGTTTAAATCTTCATTTCGAGTGTTACCTCTTTTTTTTTTTTTTTTTACATTTATGTTATCTGTACAATGGGCATAAAAAGAGAAAAATTCACTCAGCACGCTTCATGTAATGTAAGACAGCTGCTTACTTGACTTCCGTATTCTGTCTGTTAGTTTACACTTTGACAGCATGATGCGACTTCCTGTCTTGTAGCTATTTTTGGCGAATATCCTGCTGGACATGCCTGAGGTCCTCAGTGATTTGGCCGCTCACACTGTCTTTCTGTGTTATTCTACTTTCCCCATGTGTAAGTGGTAAATGTCAAACTGATATGAAACGGCACACTATATGTCTTTTTCTGGAGTATGGTTGGCACTGAGATATGCACTCTAGATGTTCTTACTGTTCTGTGTTTTTCCTTTTTTGTGCCTGCATGTCCAGTCCCTGTCACTTACTCTCATTTTCAACTCATTTATTTGTGGATGAACTTATATGTCATCAGCATGCATATCGTGAAATGAAAATGTTATCTTCAAAAACACAAAATCCAAAAATCACTGGTAACCTAAAACTTTTAAAAAATAGGCAATTTAATCAACCGAAATCTTGTAAATTGATGATTAAATCCAGCTGTGTCTGGTTGCGAGAACCTTATTTTAGGAGGAAAGGTTATCAGATGGTACAAATACTTTGGAGTTGCGAATATAGATGCTACGTTCACTCTGCACGCATGGGCATGTGATGCGCATTCAAGAATGCACTAACAGCTTGTTCTTGAATGTGCGTTCAGCATATGGTTTTTTCACTGGACTGTCGACTAGCACATGTACCTGCAGTTGGAAGAGGGTGGTTCCAAATGTTGAACTGGTGCAAATCTCGTTAATCTTGCTCCAGGCTTTTTTTCACAGCTCTGTTCAGTTTTATAGTATGATAGACTTGGTGTCATATAAGACTTGGTGTCAGCCGGGCACAAACCCCAATTATTAACTTCTACTTCTTGATAAATTTTCAAATAGTTGGCACTTCTGTGAATTAAAAAGGGACACTAATCAAGGTTCACTGCCAAATCCAAGAGCCTGATTGGTCAAAGTTCAACTGGTTTAGCTTCAACGTACCTTCAGTTGCTGTGTGTTTTGAGTTTTTAAGCCCTCAATGCACATTTAAATGTGTTTACATAGACTTTTCTACATGTTGCAGAAACTGGTAGAAACATAGCTTAATGTCCAAGAGCAGAAGTTTTCATCATGCCAATTACTTCTTGTTTTGTTGTATTGCACATTCAAAAGCACAAGTACTGGTTTACAGTTGTTGTTACTTTTAGACATTTTTTTGTTTTGTAACTAAAGCTCCAATCAGGTAAATGGATGTTGGAGAGGAAGCTGCCCTACATGATAGTTCAGTATACATAATAACTTAGACTGTAGGCTACATATGGCCAGTTTTAGCACCCCAAAAGATCCTTGCTCTTTCTTTAGTTAAGGCCCTCTTGAAAATACTGTAATTCTTGTGTAAACGGAAGCAAGTTGTTGTTCCAGGTGATGGATTGTCTTTTCTATGACAGCGAGTGAAATGCAGGTCAAGATCTTTGCCTTGTAGCTTCTGCAGTGCAGCAAATATTAAACGTTTAAATGGCCACTACAAAAAAAAAAAAAACAAGTCTAAAAGCCAGAAACCAGAATTCTAACTGGATCTTTTTTAAATACAAGTTTTTAAAGAACAAGTTCTTAGACTAAATCAAAGTGGAGTCAGCCATATATTTCTGTTGAGCAAAATTCATAAATAAAAACATCAACAGTTTGAATTATTAGCAGTGAAAAATCAGGTAAAATCTACAGTGGCTCAACAGGCCTTCCTGTAAAATTATACAACATATGCTGTATATAAAGGTGTTTTAACTGTTCTGAAAGGGTCAGTTACATGTTTGGTATGCCATGTTTCTGAAGCTCTAAGTTAGAGACCTTCTCAAGTTGTGAAGATGCAGCAGAAGTGTGACTTGCTTGTTCACAAGTTGGTTCAATCATCAAAATATGTTTGGTCTTGCCTTGCAAGTGGATATAGTATTTGCAATAATAAAAAAAAAAAGCTTTTTACACTTTGTATCTATAGGATGTAAACTTGGTAAGATGATGAGTGGTCTTTAAAAATCAAGTCAAGTTCTATTTCTATTATTAGGAAGGAAATGTATTTTTAGCCACCCATTTGTTAACATATCAACATATAATAAAAACTAAATAAATAAATTAGCATCTAATGAAACACGTACAGACCAATGATGCATTTGCTTTTAGACTGCAATGATATAATGGTTTCTCCAAAGCATTGTGAATTCTTATCAGCACTCTTTTACTTCACCTTGTGAGCATCTGACACCTCCTTGTTTATTGATGTAGAGCCCAGCAATGGCTTGATCAACAGCTGCATGAATTGGGCATTCTGTGTTGATGAGAGGAGCCACATTCTTCTGACATGCCTGCTCTATAGATTTGTTTTGTTCTAAATTGAATCTGGAAATAAGTTTAACTGTGGAAATAGGAAAATGTATTTGTCTGATTTTTTGTTTTTTTACATATATACTTACAACTTTTGGGGCTAATTGTAGTAGGACTTCTGAAAGCAATATTGAGTGAGTTAATACCCATATGTGTTTGGAAAAAATGGCATGTTTTCATAAAATGTTGACGTATGACAGCATAGTCTACAATCTATTCAGACTGAACAGCATTTCTTGATTATTTTTTTAGCATATTATGGGTTTTCCCTCTGTCTCGTGGAAACTGACACCGTTTCACTCCATAAATGTACTTTTTAAAAATGGGAATCTTGTCGCAGTTTTACCAGTGTGCCAAATCTGTTCAATCCCGCTTGTCATGTCAGTTGTAATCTTGTGCTTTTAAGCTTGATTAACTTCCTGTCATCCTTAAACGAGCAGCATTCACCAGAGATAGTCTGCCAGTCACACAAGATTCTCCACTACAGTCAAAGTAAGTTCATTTAAATCTAAGATGGCATTCTTTTTCATCCTTTGGGCTAAACTGTTCTTCACCAGACTGCCTTAAATGTCAGACAGAGTCCAATTTGAGGTGCTGCTGGTGGAAATTATGCTCAGTTCCAAAAGGATTTTCTTTGTTCCTTGTTTCTAATTTCCTTGAAAAGAAATTTCAATTTCAGCAGCAGTGGTCATGTTTGACATAATTACACAAGTCATTTCTAATTCAACATAGTGAGAGAGAGAAGCCGTGATTTGCACTGACGCTAACTACAGAAAAAATCTAAGACTCACCCTGGTAATGGTCTGGGATCCAAATACTGTGTACCAATCGTACCTCTTATTTACAAGTTCTTCTTTTTATTTTTGTTCTGTGCTTTTCAGCCTTTTCCAGTTTAAAAAAAAACCTCAATTTTCCGGCCTGACTTACTCACACCACTTGACTGTACTTGAATCAGCTACTGCAAACCCTAGAACCTTTATTCACTTTTTTTTTTTTCTTTTTTTGTGGCTACACAGTGAAACATTTCTAACCCGACTTCTTACAACCTGTTTTTGGTGCTGAAACAATTTCGGTGATTCTTCTGATCTTCAAGTTGGAAGACTAAAGTTTAGTCACAAAAAAAAGCTATCATAGTGAACCATTTGTACTGACTTTGTTTACATCACGCAATGTAGTATATTAATTGAATCCAAAATAAATCGGCACACTCTTTTAAAATGACAATTTCAAAGGGCAATAGAGTCAGATACCATAACTACTTGTTAAGAGTTGTATTGCACTATAGTATAGCTTTTTGTTCTACTAAGGCTTTAAAATAACAGTAACGTCATCTCTGGACAACATTTTGTGTAGGCTGCAAACTCCAAAAAATGTTTGGAAAAAAAAACTCAAAATGGAGAAGTATAGAAAAAAAAGAAGTCGGCATGTTTCCCAACAGCTTTATCTTGTATTCCCTTTCTTGTGAGACAGTTACCTGGGAATCTGTCAGGAGATTGGTGGGTAGAGGGCAGGAATCTCTCATTCATCCTGGCTTATCGATTTTCGGTCAGGGATGAAAGCCACAGGCTCAGTAGGTTTTTCATACTGGGGGGCATCCCAAAAGACACATCAATCATATTTCAAAGAGAACCAAGCCAATCTTATTTATTTACTGTCTTTTCAATATCATTACGAACCAGAACTTCTCCCTCCACCAATCTTCTGCTTCACCTTAACAATTCGGTACAGGAGAAGGTCCTCTTTATGCTCCATTTAGAAGAGAGATTATGGTAGAAGACATGAAGTGCTTTCCACTGTATTTTGCTGAGTAAGTCTAGTAGGCTTCTGACTTTTTTTGGAAAGAATGGTGCAGTGTTTGTTTCTCTACATTCACGATGAGATACCATCAATTTGTTGTTTTTTGTAAAGCTAATTACATGATCAACATTGTATGGTTCTACAATATCTAAATTACTTTCCAAATTATCTGAATGTGCACATTCCTCCTTAAATCTAAAAATGACTGTAATTGTAACTTTTAGTTACATTTAATTAGAATATGATGAACTGAAGACTCCTGGCACAGTGCGGTGGAAAGCCTTCAGCAGAATCTTCATGATTTCATGCCTCCAAGTAATTTTTTTGAGAATCTGCGTGGTCACAAATACAAACGGCAGCAGTCAGGCCCAACCCCAGGATACCGGGCGGCTGGTGGCACTTGATATGGCTGATAAACTGTTGCCAGCAGTGGTCTGCCCTGTAGGTGCCCAGCTGTTGCCCGATTTCATAATGGCATCATCCTTCGACCTCAAAATGTGCCCGGGTGGCCCCTGACCAATGTCAACTTTAAGAGAAAAATTGCCCAGTCGCCGCAAAATTGTATCTTTTTCATAAAACCTCTGCGGCCGCCCTGCGGCAGGTAAAAATACAATTGCCAGCTCCCGACCATAAATGCAGCAGAAAAACTTTCATTTAGGTCGCCGCATGGTGGCATTTTGGAGTTTGTGACCGTAGTCTTAAAGACATACAGTACAAAACAAGGTTAAATGCCCAATATTTATAGTTTGTGTTTTTATTTATAGTATTTTGCTGTGAACAAGCTAGTTTAAAAAATATACGGAGCTCCCCTTCTCAACAGGCTTCTGCAAAATGATTATTATGAAGCCTTTTGACTGCAAAGATGGCTCAAAGAGCTATCCTTTAACATGAATCTGTTTCTGTCAGCCTGCAGGGGCTCTAGAGGAAGACTAAAACACAGACTGTAGGATAAGCAACCACCAGCCAGTTAAACATTTTTTTTTAGAATTCTGAAGCAAAGGTTTAGTCTGTAAATAATTTAAATGCTTATTTTGTTGGACACATTTCACATTAAATGAACGATATTGCATTTCTCAGAGCTAGACAATTTCAAGCTTAGCTAATCCTTAGAAACCCTGCAGTTATTTTAGCTGGTTTCACTAAAAAGTAAGAGTACTAAGTAAGGAACTTTAAAAGAGGCCATATCTGTTAGGTACCTCTGCTAGTGACTCACTTTTGCTTAGAATTGTAAAACCCTTTTCTTCTGAACTCAACACTTTTGACCATTTTTCTTACAGAGTGTTTTATGCTTAGCCTGGCAAAGATGTTGTTGTCTTCCTCATGTCATAAGAATAGTCAGGAGATTGCTGGTGAAATGACATCAGAGGAAGGAATGGTGACTGTAATTCCCCAAGCAATTAATTTACTCAAACATATGTTAGACCCATCACTTTATCTCTTTCCTGCCTTCCAGTTTCCCAAGCAGTTTGTCTTCTGCAGTTTCTTATGGAAACAGATTTAAAATGGTGTAACATGTCAGACATGGACTGTGGCTGCAAGGTGCCTTGGAGTTGATGACTTTTTCTCCTTAGGCTTTCGGCCTCTACTCCAGGGTGTTGATATATGTTATTCATTAGACTATGCTTGAGGCATACCTACAGGAAATGGTGCTAACATGATTAGGAGCAAAGAGACCCAGAGGGTCTCAAACTACAGCTCAGATGGCTTAGTAGATGTGAGATATCAATATAGTAAATGAGAAGAGAGTTCTGTAGAGACATGTGGCCTAGAGTCTCTCACCTGCTCCTCATAAATGAGGATATTTATCGGAAACCAAAGTGAAAGGTAAATGTGAAAGACCTGGACCTCAAAAAACAAAACAAAAAAAAAAAACAGCATTACATTTTAGAGATCAAACAAGAAACCCAGAAACCAAAACACAATTCTGAAAAAAAAAAGGTCAAAATAAAAACAAAACTTTTCAGAAAACAAAAATAATTTCCAGAAATCAAACTGAAATGTTAACAAAATGAAACAAGAAGAACATTGAAAAAGTAGGTACTATGGAACATTTCTGATTGGAGAATGACATTTTATTTTTGACATTTGGGTTTTTCAAATTTGAGTTTTTCAGTTGAAATGATGGACAAACATCATCCAATCAGCAACATCCAGAAGTACCTACCAATTCCAGTTTCTGTAAAGAAAAAGAAATGTTTTGGAAAACAAAAGTAATTTCCAGAAATCAAAATAAAATGTTAAAAATGAAACAAAAACAAAAAAAAGTAAACGGAAAAGGTAGGCATTACTGATCCAGAGTACAGGGCATTCACAAGGGTCTCAGTTCTTACAACTCACAATCTTTTATTCAGACTGGGAACGTTTGTTGTTTCAGAACGAGTCCACTTAATTAATCGGATCGAGTCCTAGAGATTGCATTTCATCTGTAGTCAGACTGGCGTCTACAGGAGATTTCTGTTTTGGACCAAAGCTTGTAAGCAAAACCACGTGACTAAAGATCTCTTCAGTCATTGGCTGGTCAAAACAACAAGAGAAAGTCGGAGGGGCTGTGCTTTAAATTCTTCTTTGCGATGGTTAACTTTTTAAAACTTTATATTTCAATTACCAGATTTGAACATCAGGAACAACATTTTTTACTTGTTCCTTTGGTATAGCAGAGACATGCTGCAAGATGGTTACTAGCAGGAAGACTGTAAAAAGTGTGTGCTTTAATTCTGAGGATGTTAGCAGCTGCAGTACGGAGGAAACGGATATGAAGGTACGCTGATAACTGTTTATGGCATATAGATTGTCGGGGAAAACACTGAAAAGCAATCAGTATCAGATTTAAAGTTGCTTTAACCAGCCTGCGATTCACCTGACCACACTTCAATGAGTTACTGTGTCTAATCGTTGAACTACAAGCTACAAGCTAGCTTTTAGGATGACATTACAGCAGCAAGTGCCAGGCAACGAGGCACGGAAAAGTATGTCAGAAGCGTTTTCAGATGTGTTAAAATAAACATTCTAACAAGTAAACAGTTGGACCAGTAATTTCCTCTTTATAACACAACAATCAATGCTTCTCTTTTGTCCGTGACTCACTGGTCACTTTATTCCTAATCTTTTTATGTCACGTGACTTTTGGCTATAGTGACTGTTTTGGTCAGTTACTCCACTCCCAGAGCGTTTTGTATTCAGACTGAGTAATATCAGAGCAAACCAAAGCTTTGGCTGATTGGAAACTAACCGAGACCGCCTGAAAAGATGGGACAGGGAGTGGCTCCTTAACCAGAGTTTGTTTGGGCATATTCAGACTGAAATTTTGTTCCAGATTATCAAGGGAAACGAACTCTGGTTCACTTTAAACAGACCAAATGTGTCCAGTCTGAATCCTTAGATCCCCAATTGTGTGAAAACAACAGTCTTGCTTTTTCTTTGTTGTTTTTTTTTTCTTTTCGAAAAGGCAATGAACTTGATCTTTGTTGGAGAATTAAAAAAATGTCCAGTATGCCTAACTGTATGAAACTTCCTTCCACTTGGTGGATTATAAAGGAATGACTGCAAGCTAAATTGTCTGTTAACCTAAACTATTCACTGACTTTCCTGAGTATTTCATAGAACCATGCATTTTTCTTGTTCCCTCCCCAAGCAATGTTGGCTTTCAAGTATGTTGGGCAGTTAAGAAAGGTCACCCCAAGTGTAAACTGACAATACCAGATCAATTTTGCTGGGCAAATGTGCTTTGGAAGCCCCATAATGGAGGGTTTTATCTTATTTTAACCCAGGGCACATTCACACAATAAGATTGATGTCACTCATTGTGTGATGTATTCCTAATAGACCTATAAACTTGCAGAGCTTAAAGACGAGTGTGCCAGTGAAAGCCAAATATAAGAAAGGCAATCGGACCGTCCCACCAGCTGAAAAATTACCCTCATATAATTCCAATGGAATGTTGCCTAAGCTATCATGGTTACTGATGAGGAATGGGAAACTTGTGCCGGTTGAATGAAACCTTATTTATTACTCATACAAACAGCAGGACCGAGCGATGATCACTTACAGAACAAAAGATGTGGGGTGTAATAGCATCGCATATTAGTTATTGTACTCTGACAACATGATACATTGATGAAATCAAATGCTGTGAATACAAATAAAATTGTTCTGTAGCACTTTATTTATTTATAGCTCTCTTGTATGTATTCCTTTATATTAACTTTTAATGTCCAAATTGATGTTGTATCATCTAGTGTGCATCTAAAGTACCAACAATTATTTCAACTTGTCACGGTAGAACTTTGTCTTTCCTTAGTCGATGGATGTTTCGTGATTCTTTTCATCAGTGTTTCCTATCATAGTGAATGACATTTTTTAACAAATCTTTTTGTTACCATAATTTATTTTAAAGTGTCCATGCATTTCTATCTCCACAGTTTTTTTTATACCACAACAATTAAATAAGTTTAAGTTTTTAAGTTTATTTATTTGTTAGAGACAATGTACATTAAAAGATATCTATTCAGAGAATCATAGATGTAAATGTACCAGATGATAGAAATTATACTAATTTGCATCGACAGTGCTATATAGTCTGACCACAGCAATTCAAAATACTGTTTGATGTTGATCCTGTTTATTTATTTACTAACTTACTTACTAGGACATGGGTTGTTTTTTTTTTCTTTGTTTTTTTTTTTGGACAGAAAAATGTAATTTACCAGAAGAATGCTTTGGGAGGTGACTGCCATATTTTAGAAAACACTTCTATTTGAACATCCTGGATGATGCAACAAATAAGCTAAAGTTTTCTAGTGTAGCTAATGCACTTTAGAATAAATTGCATTAGCCACCGGTGGCCACAGAATACTTAGTTGAAGCCAGCTAACTGAAATTTTTAGTTGGATGTATTTTTGTTGGGTGAGGGGAAGATTCAAAGGGCAACTTTGTAAAAAGAAAGCTTTATCTCCATAGAAGCTCAATGTTCTGCCCCAAGAGTGTTAATAGTTTTGTAACTTTCTTGTTCAACATCAGTAACAGGTTAGTGATTTGCTGCAGGGCTGAATGCAGATTGAAAGTAGGAGCTGTGTTTATAATAGGAAACGCTTTAACAAGATATAACAATAATTGTTTTGGAGTATATTTATTACTGTAAATGTTCCTTTTGTTTGATTCAGTTTTTGCCAAGTTTTATTTCTCAAAAAAATCAATTTTATCATTTACTCCCAACTGTCGAATCATCTACTGTCTAACCTATTTTGGATCTAAAGCCAAAAAGCCCAAGCCCACAGCCACAACAAGATGTTTACTCCATCTGCATAACTATAAGTAAAAAAAAAAAAAAAGTTTTAACATATTTTACATTTCTTGACATAAAAGTCCAACTGCATTTATAAGAAATGCATAAGAAACCATAAGAAAAACATGCAGAAAGAGAGAAAATGAAACAGAAGGCTATGGAACGTACAAGACTATAACATGTGAAAGTACAGGTAAAATTAAAATATATAATTCAAAAAATATTCTGCCTCTGAACATCAAACAACCGCTCATCAGTACAAACCCCCAAGCAGACTAACATCAATACATCCTCTGGTAGAAAACAGGTTCCAGCACAGTTTATGTACGCACAATCAAACCCATAATTATTAACAATCAACGAGGAAAAAAAAAAACGTTTCACTCTTACCTATAAACGTTGATCTATTTCTAACAATATCAGATATCAGTATCAGTTTTGTGGAGGCGCTGCCAAGCTGCAAGAATCCTCAGTAAAGTTGAGATTTACTTCTAGAAACATAGGCATTTAAACCAGGATGACCTGACAGACCTGATCTGGTTATAGCCGGTGAGCAAGGCAGAAATGTACTCAGAAGCTGAAGTGCTTGATGGTCTATTAGGAGGATCTGGAAGATGTGTGTATAATCTGTCTCACGAGGAATAATAGACTCCCAACTGTTTGAAAAAGGCTGGATAAGCAATGCCGGCCGGATCTGCTGCAACAATAGTGTCTCAATGATCTTTGCTGCTTTTCTGTTTGCTTTTGTGTTCCTGTATTGTTTGTGTTCTGAAAGGCTCTTGACCAACATACTACTTCAAAACATTTTGTTTTTAATTATCTGCATGTGTTTATTAGGTATATGATTTGCAGAATGTTTCTGCTTCAGAATTCGTAAAGACCCACTCCAATGAAAAACTTGTTTTTAGTGTTTTTAATGTGTTCTTTTTTTCTATTTTTCCCATGACATATATAAAAGAAATAGGCAGCTTTGCACCGACATGAAACACTTTCTGAACACAAACTGTTGCGTAATGACTCAAAGCCGCTTTTCTCTGCAACAGAATCAGCTGATTTACATTCATTGCATCAGCACTGCACTACTGTAAAGTGTTACATATCAGCTCAAGGCTGCTTTTCTTCGCTTCAGAATTGGAATTACGTTAATTGTGAAAACGGTTAAAGAGTTACTGTAGTTGAAAGAATGTAAACTAAAGCTCTGGTGCTTAAGGATTAGTTATCTTTTCAAACACTGTTTTTTTTTTCCATGCTTGTATAAGTTTTCATCTGTTGATTTATAGAAATTTCTTAGACTTGAAGGACCATATTCTAAAAACCAAGTTCCAACATCTTATTTGTGTTCACCATCCAACAGTTTAAATTGCTGTTTACAATAGACCTTGATTCGAGTAAATGAAAGCGAAGCTATGTTGCTTTAAGCATTAACTGACAGCGTACTTATTGTTTCCTACACCTTTTTTATGTTTGTTTTTTTTCCGTTTTGACATTTTCTTTTCCTAGATGCTTTTGATAAAATCAAAGTAGCATCTAAATTTCTAAAATAACTAGTGATACACTGCTAGATGTTTTGTATCGCTGGTTATTTCAATAACTGACATGAAAGCCATTGAGGGACATATCTACCAGATTGATGTTCTTGTAAATGTTCTCAGTCTGAATGAAAACATATTAAGCATTTATTCACAAACAAATAACTTTCAGACTCTAATAAAAAAATGCACCTTACAGACTAAATAGAAACATTTCCATAAACAAAATCATCAGTTACCTTAATCACAACATGTGTTCAGCAGTAAATGTAGTCATCAAGATGAGTGAGCACAGAAGTTTTGAGACAATTGTATGTTCACATGGAAAAAGCTACACAACTAAGAGAGAGAAAATCAAACAAGAATCAATCAGTAAAAGAAGTGTGATCATATATTGTGCAGTGATGGGGAGATGTATTAGGAGTGACAGTGATAAAGATTTAAGAAACCAAAAAAGCCTGTGAGGGTTAAGTGAAGGCACACCGCCAAAACCCACTGTGACGTCCCCTCAATCCCACTCATACACACAAATGCACAAAAACAAATACACACTCACATACTGAGTGTGCAATCAGCAAGAATGTGGCCTGCACTCAGGCACTTCCCCCTCCAGTCAAGCATGGTTTTGCTTGACATAGTTCCCTCACTAATGCTGACTGATGCCCATTTGCAAGGCTCTTCGCATTTATTTATTTATCTGTTTATTTGTGCCAACTTTATTTATTGATGGGCCTAAAGGATACTGTAAGGCATCTCATCTCTATTTGTCCAAATGGAGCAGTGCAGAATTCTGTTGGTGAAACATCATTTGGCTGCTCAAGGAAGGACAAAGTCCAACTCTTTATTTAGATTCAAGCTATTTAAAAAGCTTTGTCTTCCTCATGATATGAATGTAAAGTGCCTGCTTTGTCATTATTTACTAATCCCAAAGGTTTGGCTCTGACTCATGTTTTTCTTAGATTTCATGATTTTGTGGTGGCATGGAACCGGTTTCAATATTTCCCATAGAAGTCTATGGGATATTATGTTTTGCATAATGAATACCTCACATAACAAATGGACTTCTGAAACAACTTTCATGTATTATGCTAAGTGTCACTGAAATAAAAATTCTGGTGTAGCGAACATGCTTCAAAATTAATTTTATTAATATTGAATTTATAAGCTATCACATTATGTGATCAAAATACATCTTTCAAAAGTAAATATGCTCGCAGACAGGTTTCTGTTCTCAGTTTTCCAATGTCTAAGAGTAAAATCTAATACATTTAACAAAGATGTCATGTTAAAAAAATGATGTAGTTCTCCTTTTTATTTGTCGTACAGCATCATTTTCTAGCTTCCTAAAAACAGGTTAAATAAGAATTTTAAAATGCTTGTTTTTTTAATCTGCAAGACAAAAGGGGCCATTTTTTTAAGGTAAAAAATAATGCTGCGAAACCAGGGCTAAGCGTTGTGTATTTATAATTCGACCAGCCTTGAATGACCTTTATCTCCACCAATGTCTTTTGCCAGATATGCACATTGCACACTTCAGCCCACACCAGGAACTCCCAGCAAGGCGGATCAGTAAACCTTTCTTTGGTAGAAAGACAAACCGTCAATCAGACTCTCACTGTTGGACAAAATGTCAACCAAGCCATAGAGGTAGTGTGGTAATGTTGTTTCCTGTTTAAATTGCACGATTATGGCTACATTAACACAATGGAACATAAACGGTCACATATCCCAAAAAGCTGCTGCACAGTGACCTAAATGAAAGTTTTTCAGCAAATTCAGCAGGTAGCTGCACAGCGGCATTTGTAATCAGAAGGTGGCAGTCGCTTTGTTACATGTCGTGTGGCGGCTGCTAGAATTTAAGAAAAAGTTACAATTTAACGGCAACCGGACAATTTTTCTCTAAAAGTTCACGTTGGTCAGTGGCCGCCCAGACGCAGTTCAAGGTTGCGGAGTGGCAGTCCAAAGACAGGCGGGGATGACGCCATTACGAAATCAGGCAACAGTTGGGCGGCCACATGGCGGATCGGATGGCAGCAGCTCTGACTCGGACGGCTGCCATCCATATCAAGTGCCACCAGCCGCCCGGTAGCCCTGGGGTATCTCAAAAGCCGGCCATTCTGCATGCCTGATTGTCGCCGTCTACATTCATGACCACTCCAACGATTTTTTAAATAATCGAACGGCGGCATGAAGATTTGCTTGTCCAGAACTATATTACCTTGATTTTAGATAGTGCTGTGTCTAGATTGAGTTCACAATGAAGGGCTTTTATTGTGTTTTATTTATTTAATAATTATATTTTGAAAAACCCACGTCTTACTCACGCAAGTTCAGCATGCAACACAAAGCCAAATCCATCTGTGTGCTCATTGGACTTTTTGGCTGGACCAATTGGGATAAAAGACCTTACTGTTTAATATAGCCATAATCAAGATTTAAATTAGTGACTTGCCACCTGGTAGTCCATTTTGCAAACCACTAATCCACCACTTCCTCATGTCCTTGTGTGACCAACACCTGTTCCGATTTTAATGAATTTATATGAACGTCAGATTTTTTGTTTTAGCTTTTTGTGATTACTATGGCAACAATATTAAATGGATGGTGCCATAAGTCTTGTAAATCCTTCATAACAGGAGAAGGAATTACAATGAATGATTGGTAAACAGAGTTTTAAGTTTTGGTGTGAAGATAAAGTGTGATCAGTCATCTTCTGTTGGTTATTTTTTGGTTATTACTTTTGAAATCTTGTCATGTCAATTTATTTCTGTATAAAGCTGAACACAGCACAAATCTGTAAGTGTAATCTTTTGAGTTAGGATGGCGGTGTGTAGCATTCACAAGTTAGAGGTCATCATCAGCGAGAGTTTTTTTTCTGTCTCGATGCAAACATGTCCACAGATTTTTATGACTTTAGATGAAAGTTACATTTCGCTTTATCATTTAACCTGACCTTTCGATAGTTGCCATGGTAACTTTATCTGAGGGCTTGTGACACAAAGCGTAGTATACATGTTAAGGTCGCCAGTTTAAACAATTTGATGAGATTAACATTTCTGAAAGTAGTAAAGGGGAAAAACGGTGGAAAAATAATGAGCAAAAGATTGTTTTTGATTACAGGACGACTTTGGCTTTTAATAATAAATAATTTTGTTCTTCATGCAATGGAATTGCAATAGAATTGTCTTGAAGTAAAAAGATGTTTGTTCCCTAGTTGACTGATACACCTATACAAGAATAAGTGGTTTCCATTTTGTCAATGAAGTTTTTATTGAAGCCTGCAGCACAATAAATTGGCAATTTCTACATTCTATTTTTGAAACAGCATTCGTTTTAGCTAAAATGTCAACATGAGGATAGGATCTAATGACACCAAGCAGCTTGTTGTTTTGATAATGCACTTAATATTGTGGCTTTGCATTATAGCTTCTTTTTCAGAAACTTAAATTGTAGCCAGGGAAAAAAATGTCTCAGAAAGTGGAAAACAAAAGTAGAGTTTAGTATGTTTATTTTAAAGACCCACCCTAATGAAAATTGTGTTTTTAACATGCTCTTGTGTCATTTTTATGATTATGGAGGACATATACAAAGAAAATGAAACTGTTAATTACATTTCTGAACATTTCTTTATTCAAATTGTTGTTAACCAGAAGCAGTTGAAAAAATGCTGTTGGAAAAAGCTTGCAGGTGTGATGCAGAATTAACTATTTTTAACTATAAGCCACAAGCTCCCAGCTCCGCTCCATTGTGATGTAGTCACTTGCAGAGAAATAGATCCATGTACATCAGATGTGCATTTCTTGTGCATGTGCAAAAGATCAGATAATTGGAGTGAGAATTTAAAAACAGGACGATGGTTTACTAATAGGTGTTATGACTGGATTGTACATTTTAATAAATCAATGATTGGACTATTTTCATATTTAGTTTTAGATTACCAAAATTAATATGAGAACACATTTATTTTGATAAACTGCTATAACTGTTTTGTACTGTTTGTAACTGTTTATAACTGTAAGTGTACAGCTGTTTGTAACTGGAAATAGGGTAATAGGGTTCCATAAATGATGATCTCTCTGCGAAAAGCCCCTTTAACCTGTGAATTTTGAGTTTTGTAATTGTAATTGAAAATGTTTGTTCTCACTGTCAGATTTTCTTCATGTCCTGAATATTTTTAAAGGAAAATTGGGAAAAAAAAGCATCTTGACCATAATCAACTGACTCTACTGACTAAACTAAATACTGTCATGTTTTTAATGGCCATTCTGAGTATTCTTAATATTCAAGGATGCTCAGTTTGAAGATGGAGGAAAAAAGAAATTAAGGAGAAGAAAACACAACATTTTGGTATTCATGAAATCCACAAATTACAATGTTAATCTCTCAGGAGATGACTAATATGTCAAGTTAAAAATAGACTGTTTGCCACAGTATAGCCCCCTGCCTGTAGTGGATTAGCATGAAACAAACAGTATGTGATAGAGATTTGGGATTTATTTTGTGTTGGAAATAGGATGATTGTATGTATTGCCATTGCAAAGTTGATGCAGTTACGCAGCTTATGAACAAGTTTGCATATTACAATCATAGCAAGAGCATGTGGTTTGTTTGTCCATGCAGTCGAGATCATGGCTCCATTAGGCGGTGCAATAGGAAATCTGTGCTTTTTGCCATTTTTCATGCTGAAGGAAATGGATTTATTGGTCAAGGAATCATAATCGTCATCACTTTTATTGACTGACACCAAGTGGAAAATACAAAAACAAGTATAATATAAATCTGCAACAACAGCATGTCAGCAGTTTTTGGAATGACCTTTTATAACTCACGATAATAACATTTGCGAAGATCCATACTCCTATCGTGTCAAGCACTGAATCTAAAGCAATTTATCCTCTTTAAAACGTGTCTCTCCTGTACATTTTCATTTTAATGACTCTGAAATTACCAGCTAATTGCTGTTCCTATGCTCACTAATGAATTGAAAACAGATAAGATCTTGGGCACAAGCAGAAGAAATGAATTTTGTTGGCAGGGTGGTTTGCATTTACCTTTAGAGTTAGGGTGAGAAGCTCAACCATCTGGGAAGATCTCAGAGTAGAGCTACTACCTGTCCATCTGGAGAGGAGCCAACTAAGAGGGTTTGGACACCTGGCAAGAAAGCCAGGTGCCAGATGTATTCTTCCCCACCATCCTGGTAAGGTGTTATTGGCATATCCAGCCAGTGTAAAGGCCCCTGGCAGATTTAGAGATACCAAAAGATTATAAGTCCAAAGTGCTTTACAGTCAGAGTCCTATTCACACACACATTCACACACTGATGGCTGCTCCGCGGCCGAACACTGGCACCAACCTTCCACCAGAAACAATGCGGGGTTAAGTGTCTTGCCCAAGGACACTTCAGCACATGGGCTGGCAAAAATCAGCAATTTTCCGATCAGAAGTTGACTTCCCTACTGTTGCACCACAGCCACCTCTCAGTCCATGGTCAAAGTTCAACTGGTTTAACTTTCAAAGTGCGTTCAATGACTGCACGTTTTGTCTGTAGATCCCAAAAACGAACTTAAAAACTTGCAAGCCACACCTGAAATGCGCATTTATGCATGTTTACATAGACTTTTCATTAGAAGTGGTCGCTTGCCAAGGGCGGTGTGAACGTATCTTTAAGTCTAAAGCATTGGTATTCCCCATTGACCAAACTAAACTTCTATTTCCCTTTCCACTCCTATTATCTTAGTGTTTTTAGCGCTATTTTAGTGAGACTGTTGCGTTTTTCTTTACTCTGAAAGCCAGGCTTTCAGCAGACTAACTTAACATTGCTGTTCTCCTTCACAAGATGTAAAATAACCAAGCGACAGAATGACGTCTGTAAGAGAATGAGAGTCATGCTGTTTTTGTGACATCTCCACCCAGAGGGCATTTCAGGCTAAGTAAAGGATAGAGCTGCACATTGCATTACTTCAACAATTATTATTTCCCCCTCTACTCTGGAGAAGTTTCTTTCTGATGCTCAGGTCACTGTTGCCTGAGGGCAGATTACAGCAAATGGGAGTAGGAATGCTATTTAAAATTTTCAGCAAGTAAAGGAAGGAGTGCATGTCCTGGGTGTTTTCCCATGTGGCTGTTCTTTGGACATACACAAATAATAGGCATTTGTGAGTAATAGGTTGTGTTGTGTTTGTCTGGGGAAGTCAATCTTTATTGAGCCAGTGGTAGATCATATTTCCATCACACAAATATCTAAAAAAAAAAAAAAAAAAAAGGAATGAAAAATAAATAAAAATACTGTTTTTTTACACACATTAGCACACATGCACAATACACATGCATATACGTATTTTGTGCTATCTCAATATAAAATTCCATCTTCTTAAGTATTCAGTCACAATACCTAGTGATTAAAAAGAGATGTAAATTGTTTATTATCTCCATTTTTAAACTTCTTCATGTTTAGGCTCTTCCCTTTGTCCTGATGGCACCATTAGTATGTTTACTGTGCCGGTAAAAATCTACCAAAGAAATTGACTTTTCTTTTGTCAGTTGTAAAACTTTTAATGACAGTCGGTGTGATGGAAGAAGCAGCCCTGCCCTTATTTTGCTGGCTCCTCTGTTGTCAAAGAGATGGCTCTTGCTTATAAACCTTGAATAATTGAAGAGGGGAATCAGTCAATGAGAGAGGGAGAGGCACAAGGACTTGATGACTTGATGGGCTAGATGACAGCCTGTGGAAGAGAAAGACAGCAGACTGATTAGCCACTGTGTCATTTTGCAGCCAGTATACCGCACCCCCTTTTTTTTTGCCATGGTCCTTATTGTTCTTTTAATCTCCCTTTTTCTTTGTGATTTCTGCATTGCTCACTCTTTACTCTTCCAAAGATGCAGTTTGTGTCCCATCGCTTTGCCAAATTCCTTGTTGTATTATACCTTAGTTTTACACCCTGTTTTGTAAGATACTTTTTTCTGGCATCCTGTGCCATCTATCCCATTGGCTTCATGTCACTCCAGGCAGAGTTATTGCTCTAGGACTGCACATCAGCTCAGTGGCGCCATGCGCTGCTCATTCCATCGGCATTATCCGTTTATGTAGCATCCCTTTTTGTGGCAAGCCATTTTCCTATAGCCCAGTAATGATAGGACTCTTGGCGACCCCGTGCATTTGCACTGTAATATAAGACACTCTCATTAGCCCAAAGATTGTGCTCTCTCATGTCCATTACATTAATTGCTACACATCATTGCCTGCCATGCCTCTTAGTATTTTGTTACATGGCCTGCATTCTCCGCTGCATCGCCTCACTGTGCTCCTCAATCACTTTGCCCTGAAAGGTGAAAAAGATAATTATAAAAAAGGTCACAAAGAAAATAATGTAAGATTTTTTTGGACAAAAAGATTCAAAGAGATAATCTGAAGAGTTTGCTTGTGTTTTGTTGCTCGGGCAACTGAGAAAAACAGTTTTCAGATCAAACAAATTGAAGCAAAGTGCCCTCCACCCCTACACCATCCTTCTGTTGTCAGTCATCTCCCTTCATAATAGAGAGGCAGGCCGCTTTCATAATTGCTTTGATGGTCCAGCCTGAACAAATCACTTCTGGGCATAAAGAGAGCCCTTAGAGATGGCAGTCAGAGAGAAAAGGTGCGAATGAATTAAAGCACTTTGAGTTCCTGTGGGCATGTGGCCCAGTTTTCGCTTCAAAAGAAAAAGAGGGAAATGCAAGGAAAGAAGAAGGTGGTGGCGTGGGGGAGGGGCTCTTTCCTCATAGAATAAAATGTAGGAAAAGCAATAATGCACATCCAGCCTCCATTATGCCAAACTGGAGAGCTTTATCAAGGAGGACACAATGGCATTGACATAGTTAACTGGCAGGTGGAGAAAGGAGGATTTCACTGGAAATAATCTGATTTTGTACGGTACTCTATTCTATGGGAGAACCTCTGGTCTGACCTTTTGTGAGGGAACAAAAGTTTAGTCCTTTGGAGGCAAAGCTTTGAATGTTTCAGCAGAGATGGGTGAATGGGTCATGCGGATGTCCCAAGGCCGTTGGTCTTGAAGATTCCAACAAGGAGTCATCATACAGGGCCTTGTGTCTCACTGCTGTGCTTCCATTGAGCTCCACAATGTCAGAGCAAAGTCCTCTCATATTGCTCTCTTCTCTTTTAATGTCCTTAAACTTTGAACCGAACACCAAGGTTTCACTTTTTTCATATATGTATGTCACTTTTGCTTTTAGAATTTCTGTCAGACTCCAGCTGGAAATAGCAGAAAGTGAGACACCGAGCAAATGATCCAGGGCAGGCTTCGATCAGCACGTCACAACATCTTATCTAGTAATCTGTTCACATGACGAACCTGCAATTTTATAAATATCTAGACTTTTTAGCTTGATCTTTGAAGCAGCAGAGGTGGCAGACAGTTACAGATGTAGCTTGAAGGCATATATTGAGTGAGTAGCACTGTTCTTACAAAAAATAAATAAACAAATAATCCTGTGACATTCTTGGGAAACTTCATTTCACTGTTAAACAGAAGTCTTGCAGATGTGAGGCAAAACTTTCTGGGGCAGGACCGCTGTTTTATTAAAAGTTTGGCCGCCAAGTTTGGAGCCAAGACAAAAGCACTGCAAATCAAACTTTATTTATAAAAAGCGCTTCTCATACTTGGCGTAACTCGAAGCACTTTACGTTTAAAAACAAAACAAAAGCAAAAACACAATAAAAACCCAACTCACCCTTTACCCTCCCCCCTCCCAACCAATAACAAATACAACCCATGACCCCAAACACAATGAGGAGGCTACTAATAAAATAATTTCTAAGAGAAACTTAAGGCTTGCCTCTGCTGTGAGGAAACGGTATTTGGGAATCTATTAATGCCAGGAGCAGTTCAGTCACAGGAACATCGCCACAGTGCCCACCCAGAGTGGGACAGCGACGAAGCTCACTCCACAGCTGTGAGGCTGCAATGTACCTCCAACCGCCCCAACAAGGGCGACAACTGCGGCAACGACCCCAGACCAAGCCAGAAAGCCCTGGCACAAAAGATCCCCACAGAAACACTGCAGCCATTTGACTAATCCGTCAGCACCTCCAGCAAACATGCAGGGGCCACTGGCTCCCACTGCAACGGCTACGGCCGTCTGGGATCCCATTCTTCCCAAATGGTCGTCTTTTTTCCCATCCAGGTCCGGCAGCCCCCATGTTAGTTCCACCCCCGATTCCTTTGCCTTTCTTTAGCCTTGCCACCAACTCAGTCTGCATCCCATGGTCTCTTGGTAGCAAAACAAATCTTTGACCCCCTTTTCAAAAACGAGCACTGGCTTTGTTTGTGCCTGACAGCCTATCACAACCATTCAGAGCTACAGGTGCAACTTCCAGGCTAAATATTTTACTTCATTGTCTAAAATAGATGTAACAATTCCAGACATATAAAAAGTACAATTATCAAACCTGTCAAGTATCTTTCTGTTAATAGCATTAAAGACAAAAGAGACTGAAAGTGGTACATTTTAAAGAATGTTTTGACAGAAGCAATCATCAATGCTTAAGTCTTTTTTCTAGATTTCTTTCATCTGTCTTCTTTATCCTCATCATCCTACAAGGAGCGAGTGCTGCATATAATTGCCTTTCTTGTCCTAATTCTGCAGCTTTATTGTCAATGAGAACACTTTTCCTTGTCATCTTGACTTAAGCATGTCCATCTCACACTCATTTCAAGCATATTCTCCAACAAAAATGAAGCTGAATGTGTTCACACACAACAAGGACCATCATTTATAAGCACTGACTAATAAATTAGGGAGTCTCTGTGACTTGATACATGCCAAGAAGTGCACAGTTGGTCCACATCCACGAATCCAATCATGTGTTACAGGGAAATGTCTAAGGCATTATTTTTGCCCTCTTTCCATGCATAATTAACCTTCCCCCATTCATAATTCAGATGCGTTCTTCACACATTATCTGTAATATGATATTAGTGCGGTGGCTAAACAGGCATTGTGGTGCCACTAGTGCATAGGAAATGTGTGTGTGTGTGTGTAATGACATACTTTTGACTGGCAGCACTCCATTTAAGCCACAAGAGCAACAAGGAAAGCAGCTGCTACTGATTTCTTGCTTACTTTAACTTTTTAAAGTTAAATAAGTTAAATAAATATATTTTTAGCAAACTAGGTTTACTTGTACAGATGAATATCTTACTAAGAAGTTCAAGTGTTTGTAGTAAGAGTGTAATGATTAATTTTAGCAATTTGATTCACATCATAATTTGTGGTTGTCAATCTGATTGATAGCCGATTTAGGTTCCTTTTGAACGATCCGATTTGATTTGATTCACTGACCTAAAATCTATCCAGTACATCTTTAGCCAAAACTTCAACGAGTGTGACTCAGAGATAAATACCTGGGAACTGAACAGTACGGGTGAAGTTTTCCAGATTCCTTGCATTTGTATTTCTTGCAAGATTATCAAATGTAAAATAAATATGTGTACAAATAAACAAATAGCAAGATCTAATGACAAATCCATTTTAATTTCATTATGTTCAGGCCACGCTTTTTTTTTCCACATCAAAATAATACAAATAAAACACTATTAAAACAATCTTCCACTCTGTATGGACACATGTCTTGGAAAAATTCAGTGTTTTCACACATGAGACTGTAATGATGGATTGATAATTTTTTGCTGCATCACACGTGATGTTGTCCGCAGTGATGACACTTGGTCGTTTTCACAATATAGTGAAAAAAAATAAACGTGCTTCAATCAAAATGACATTTTCCAATTATAGCTGATTTATTTCATTTGAAACGATTTTGTAATGGTGTAAGTCGGTTCGATTAAGAACTTGCCTCAGACAAATCGATCTGCGTGGATCACAGGAGAATACATCTATTCATTGTTACACCTCTAATTTGTAAAATGGAGCAGTTTCTTGACTTTTAAAGATATTTTCCCATGTAATCTGCCACAATAGTACTTAAAATTGTGCCATTTTACAGAAATGGTTGAAAAAATTGTATTGCCCTTGCTTGCACAATAAAATATAAACGATTCTTGCATTCACAAAATTTCTATTTGGATTTTTTTAAACACCCCTTCCAAATGATTGTTTCTTCTAGAAGAGTTCAAATATGTGTAAACAAATAGCGCCGTGCTAGCTGTAAGCCAGGAGCACATTACTAATGCATAGTTTTAATCAATATGAACGCTTGGTGAATAGAAAAAAAAAACATGAATGAACTCATAACAGGCTTTTTATAGTCCATCGCAAATAATGTGTTTGCCTCCAAGGACATAGGGAAGGGAAGCCAAAGCATTAAGAATGGAAGAGGAAGTGATACAGACTGGGATGAGAGGGATGTGTGATATCATCAGGTGATGCAGAAAGGACAGGAGAGAGAAGAGCAGCAACTTTGATAGAAAAGGACAGAGAAGGAGTAGCCTACTGATGCCAAGGCAGCACTCAATATTGTGTCCAGTTCTAACAAATGCAACATATTTTTCCAGTCTTTGTTGGCCGTTTTAATCTGCTTACATATGTCCTGGGTAAAAATTGAATTTGTCTGGAAGAGGGGAAGATATTATTGGCTCAACCACTGCCTCTTTATTTTAGTGTGTGTGTTTCTAAGCACTCGTTCATGATGGCCTTTGAGTCTTTTTGCACGCATCTGTGCATGCACATGTGAGTCAACATTGTCTGCCCCAGAGCCAACCAATTCATAATAGCAATGCATTGTATTTCTGCCATACATCATTGTCAGTGCAGCTCACCTCTGCAGTGCCAGCTTATTTAATGGCTACGGCCTGAACTCTGGGTGCACAAAGGACCCTCACACCTTTTGTATCCATTTGCCCTCTGGCATTTCGAGGAGTGCTTGTGATGGTTCACGTGTAAGAAACAGTTTACCTATTTTCTCCTTAATGTGCCTTTCCTTGTCTGTTTGTTTTTTGTCATTTTTGAAGTCCTTAAATGCAGGAACCAGTTTTCAAACTGATGTTATTTACTGTCCCTATACTTCATGTAATTCAGCATAGAAACCTTCACACCGGTGTTGACAGCTGAGGATTGTACCCTGATTTATTCAGGGTGCCCCTAAAACTAAGGCTCAGTTTATTATTCCGTCCATCTCTTGAGAATTTGAACAGCCTGTCTGGCACAGGTAAACTTTCCCCCCAAGGAGTTGATCCCTCCAAAGATCACCTTTTTATGGATTGTATCTTTTCTGTCATTATCAGTCAGGACACATATTTTTTTTCTGTGATGATATTTTAATTTGCAACAATTGATCACAAATCTCAAAGAGTGTGTTCCTGACTAGCAGGATTAAAAAAAAAAAAAAAGTTTTTTTTTTGCAGCCTGTATCGGAGTGAGTCGCCCAATTTCTGGAAAGCAAAGCCTGGATATAGGCAGTATTCCATCATGTTTGTTTGTCCTGTCTTTTGTCCAGGGAAGTAAAAAAAATTGTCCAGGAAGAAAACATGCATCATGAATGTCCCTTGAATACAAACAAAAACAGATAAACTTCTTCACGTTCGACTTGGTTTGTTTGCAAGAAAATCCCATTTGAATATGTGATAACTGAAAAAAATCTTTTACAAGTGGCTTGATACCTGAACCTAAAAGCAGTTTCTCTTTTTAGGTAATGTCAAAATCATAGTGATTGAGTTTATTTAGTTTGTGTGTGTGTGTGTGTGTGTGTGTG
>BSAI01000162.1:3447801-3473865 GCA_036245035.1 Adrianichthys oophorus
TTTTTTTTTTTTTTAGAGAAAAGTAACCACACATTTGGTGTGGCTATTTTTGGGATGATTTATATATATATTAAAAAAATTGTGTCAGGGTTGACGTGTGAACACAGATGCAGACGACACTCGTAATACGAAGTTCTCTCGTTTAATTGAGAAAGGTTCACAAGAAACTGAACACAAACTCATGAAGGTACAAAAGACCATCCGACAACCAGTGCAGGGGAGACGAAGACTTATAACAGGAGGAGGGGATGAGGTAAATGGAAACAGGTGTGCCAATGAGGAGGGAGAGAACACAGGAAGTAACAACCAGCAACAAAATAAAACAGGAAGTGGAACCCAACAAAAAAACAAAACAAATGTCCTGGGTCCATAACCCCACAGTACCCCCCCCTCAAGGTGCGCCGCCTGGCGCAGGGGAAAGCCTGTCCCGGTGCCGCCGATTAAAGTCCCTGATGAGCTCAGGATCCAGAATCCGCGAAGCAGGCTCCCAGGACCTCTCCTCAGGCCCGTACCCCTCCCAGTCCACCAGGTACTGGAAACCACGTCCCCGTCGCCGAACGTCC
Source organism: Adrianichthys oophorus (assembly GCA_036245035.1). Taxonomy (NCBI): domain Eukaryota; kingdom Metazoa; phylum Chordata; class Actinopteri; order Beloniformes; family Adrianichthyidae; genus Adrianichthys; species Adrianichthys oophorus. The sequence continues at coordinate 3,448,365 of BSAI01000162.1, forward strand.
AGCAGGCGACGGACTGTGTAGGCCGGATGGCCATCAATGATGCGGGGAGGGGGTGGCGGAGAGGAAGGCCGCTGCAGGGGACTCGTAACATGCGGCTTCAGCTGAGATACATGAAAGACCGGGTGGATGCGCAAGAACCTGGGAAAACGCAGCCTGACCGCCACAGGATTGAGGACCTTCAGGATCTCGAAAGGACCGATGTACCAGGGGGGCAGCTTCTTGGATTCTGTCCGAAGCTTGATGTGTGAGGTGGACAGCATGACGGATTGGCCAGGTAGGTAAGTAGGTGCCGGAGTGCGTCGACGATCAGCCCGCCTCTTGTTGGTAGCCCCCGAACGCAACAGGGCCGCCCGAGCCTCCCGCCAAACACACCGACAGCGGCGGTATAGGTGCTGAACCGACGGAACGGCCACCTCCGTCTCCTGCTCGGGAAACAGGGGGGGTTGGTACCCCAGAGAGCACTCAAATGGGGACATACCAGAAGCAGACGAGGTGAGGGAGTTGTGCGCATATTCCACCCATGGCAACAAAGAGCTCCAGGAGGTCTGGCGTTGGGAACAGATACACCGGAGAGCGGCCTCCAAGTCTTGATTAGTCCGTTCCGCCTGACCATTAGTCTGTGGGTGAAAACCAGAAGACAGGCTGGCAGTAGTCCCGAAAGCCCCACAGAACACCTTCCAGACTTGTGAGATGAACTGAGGACCACGATCCGACACCATGTCCGTGGGGATGCCATGCAGCCTGAAGACATGTTTTATCATCAATCTAGCCGTCTCTGCAGCAGAGGGGAGTTTGGTCAGAGCCACAAAATGAGCTGCCTTAGAGAAACGGTCCACAATAGTCAGAATAACGGTTCTCCCGGCAGAAGGAGGTAGGCCGGTAACAAAGTCCAGAGCAATGTGTGACCAAGGCCGACCCGGGATGGACAATGGGTGTAAGAGTCCAGCAGGCGGGTGTGTGCTGACCTTGTTCTGGGCACAAACCAGACAACCTGAAACATAGTCCCGGACGTCCTTGGTCATACTGGGCCACCAGAAACGGCGACGCAGAAAAGAGCCAGTCCTGCGGATTCCTGGGTGGCAGGTGAGTCGCGTAGCATGAGCCCACTGGAGAACCTGGGACCTGAGTGAGCTGGGGACGAACAGTTTATTAGGAGGACCTCCTCCCGGGTCCAGCTCCTGAACTTGGGCAGCCTTAATGTCCCTCTCCAGCTGCCAGGAGAGAGCGCCCAGCACACAGGAGGAAGAATAGAGGCTGGTTGGCCGTTTTGCACAGCCGATTCCTGTTGTCGGGAGAGGGCATCCGGTTTAACATTCTTAGAACCTGGACGATAGGACACCACAAAGTTAAATTGGTTGAAAAATAGAGACCACCGTGCCTGCCTGGAGTTCAACCGTTTGGCAGTCCGCAGATATGACAGGTTCTTATGATCTGTCCAGACAAGGAACGGTGTAGCTGACCCCTCCAACCAGTGCCTCCACTCCTCAAGAGCTAGCTTAATGGCTAGCAATTCTTTATCACCCACATCATAATTCCGCTCCGCCGGAGTAAGCCGGCGGGAGAAGAAAGCGCAAGGGCGCAGTTTACCATCAGATCCCCCTCGCTGAGACAATACCGCACCCACCCCCGTATCAGAGGCATCCACCTCTACAATAAACTGCCTGGAAGGGTCAGGTTGGGCCAGGATAGGTGCAGAGGTGAAAAGCTGCTTCAGCCTGTTGAAAGCGGCCTCCGCCGCCTCCGTCCAGACGAACAGTGAAGACGTAGAGGTGAGAGCCGCGAGGGGCGCGGCCACCGAACTGTAGCCACGGATGAAGCGACGGAGGAAGTTGGCAAACCCCAGAAACCGTTGTAATTGTTTCCGGTTAGCAGGTGTAGGCCACTCCACCACCGCTTTCACCTTAGCTGGATCGGGTCTCACCTCACCCTCTGCTACCACAAACCCCAAAAATGAAACAGACGGAGAGTGGAACTCACACTTCTCCGCCTTCACAAATAACTTATTCTCCAGTAACCGCTGGAGCACCAGACGAACATGCCGCCGATGTTCGCTGGCGTCCCTGGAAAAAATCAAAATGTCATCCAAATATACAAAAACAAAACGATGTAAAAAGTCACGTAGCACATCATTTATCATTGCCTGGAACACAGCAGGAGCATTACAGAGGCCAAACGGCATAACCAGGTACTCGAAATGTCCTAGAGGAGTGGTGAAGGCGGTCTTCCATTCGTCACCGGCTCTGATGCGCACAAGATGGTAGGCGTTGCGAAGGTCCAGTTTGGTGTAAATCCTGGCCTCCTGCAATGCCTCAAATGCTGAGTTCATTAAAGGCAGGGGGTAACTGTTTCTGACAGTAATCTCATTTAGTCCCCGATAATCAATACATGGTCGGAGAGACCCGTCTTTCTTTCCAACAAAAAAAAACCCCGACCCCACTGGCGAGGAAGACGGTCTGATAAGTCCAGAATTCAGAGACTCAGCAATATATTGTTCCATGACCTCTCTCTCGGGTTTGGACAGTCTATATAACCTGCTCTTAGGCAAGGTAGCGCCAGGTTGAAGCTCTATAGCCCAGTCATAAGGCCTGTGAGGCGGTAAGGAGAGAGCTCGTGACTTGGAGAACACCTCAGCTAGGTCATGATATTCCGGCGGTACCTCGGATAGGTCAGGTGAGGGCGGCCGCCCTACTGGGACAGCGGGATCTTCCCCAGGAGGCCGAGCTGAGCGCAGACAGGTGGTGTGACATCTCTCACTCCAGCCAGAGACCCGACTGGAGGGCCAGTCAATGACTGGGTTGTGCGCCATAAGCCAGGGGTAACCCAGAACCAGAGGGTTCTGGGCGGAGGAAAAGATGAAAAAACGGGTAATCTCGTGGTGATTACCTGAAATAATAAGTGAATATGTTCGGTGATATAAGAGATTGAGGCTACCTCTTGACCGTTAAGGGAGACCACTTTTAATGGACGGGGCAACAACTCGCACTTAAGACCGACCGGTTTCGCTAGCTCGGCGTCCATGAGGTTCTGCTCTGCTTCTGAATCCACTAAAGCTTTGACAGAAACCACCCTCCCATGAAACATTAATCGAATCTGTAAAAAGCAGGAAGCAGGTTTTGGAATGCTGAGCGCCGAATCACCGCTCGTCAGCGCGCCCACTCTTACTGAACGAGCAGAGGTGTTTGGGCACTCCCTGCAGAAATGACCCCGCTCACCACAGTAAAGGCACTCACCTGCCGCCATCCGCCGCCGTCGTTCGGAACCAGACAGTCTGCCCCGTCCGAGCTGAATGGGTTCCTCCTGCACTTGCAACGGGGTTTCTGCGGGAGAAACAGCACAGGCAGGTGAGTTGGTGGGCCGGCGAGGTTGGCGGGGAACCATCCTGTCATGCTCCTCCTTATGGTCCTGTAAACGGTTATCAATCTTGATAACCAGGGCGATAAGAGGTTCCAAGGTGGCTGGTAACTCCAGCGAGATTAGTCTGTCTTTTAATTCCTCGGACAGTCCCTCCACAAAAGCATCCGTGAGCGCAGTAGTGTCCCATCCACTAGTGGAGGCCAAGGACCGGAACTCTATGGCATAGTCAGCTGCCCTGCTGTCCCGCTGTCTTAATCTCATAAGCGCACGAGCTGCCTCTCTGCCTGGCTTGGTATAATGGAAAACCTGCTGGAAAGCCTCCAGGAAAGCCGAGAGAGATGCGCAGGTAGGGGCTCCACGCTGCCACTCGGCGGTAGCCCATGCTCCGGCTCTGCCGGTAAGGTGAGAAATAATGAAGGCCACCTTGGCGTGTTCCGTAGGATAGTGAGGAGCCTGTAACTGGAAGTGGAGCTCACACTGGGTAATAAAGGCCCGGCAGTCCCCGGAGTCCCCGGAAAACCTCTCTGGGCGGGCCAGCTGTGCAGCAGGAGCGACAGGAACTCCATCCAAGGTCCCCTGGACCGGCATGGAAGGCGATGGGCGTGGCGAGGGGAAAGACGGTGGATGTTGGACCCGCTCTGCCAGTTGTTCGAAACGCTCACCCAACGCGGCAAATTGTTGCTCCTGACGGCTTGACATCTCCAGCAACCCTTGACGAAGACAAGCAACCTGCTCCTCTTGCTGGCGGAATAGTGCCCGTAACGTCTCCGCGTCTGCTGTGTCCATGTTAAGGTCGGATGGTAATGTCAGGGTTGACGTGTGAACACAGATGCAGACGACACTCGTAATACGAAGTTCTCTCGTTTAATTGAGAAAGGTTCACAAGAAACTGAACACAAACTCATGAAGGTACAAAAGACCATCCGACAACCAGTGCAGGGGAGACTAAGACTTATAACAGGAGGAGGGGATGAGGTAAATGGAAACAGGTGTGCCAATAAGGAGGGAGAGAACACAGGAAGTAACAACCAGCAACAAAATAAAACAGGAAGTGGAACCCAACAAAAAAACAAAACAAATGTCCTGGGTCCATAACCCCACAAATTGAACAACTAGAGCTTGCATCAATTGTATGGTTTGAAAGCTGTGCCCCACCCTCATTATGTTAAATTAATTTTGGAATAAACGGCGTATACGTACATAGCGCTTTTTTAACTTAAAGGTCTAAAGCGCCTTACAGTCACATTCAAACACAGATGGCGCCTCTACTTCCTTACTCTCGCACCAACCTCAACCACCAGGAGCAATGTAGAAACACTTTTAAACATGGTAAGGTGGGAATCAAACCTGCGATCATCCAATCATAGGTCGACTGCTCTATCTCTATATTGTTAGTCGAGGCAAAAATTCCTACTGGTGTCGTAAAAACACATATTTTTTATAAGCTCAATGATATAAATATTTCTTTAAATCCTGTTTGTTTAAGACAAAGAGACTCTTTTCTTGTAGGAAAAATATTCAATTACAACACGCCTCCAATGTAATCAATAAATGTTTCCCATATGTTTTTCAAAAAGGGTCTAAGCTTAACCAAAGTGGTAAAAAAAAAAAAAAAAAGGGGATAACAACATATTTGCACAGCCACAGCAGAGGACAGACAGTTTTATCAGCTGGCCCCCGCATGCTCCAAAGTTAAGCTAATTGGTTCTGCTTTCTGTGAAACGCAGGATAGTTTAAGGTGTCTCATAAAAAGGTTTATGACGCCTCTTGCCAGGCGGATAGAAACATACCTTCTTTGCACAAATATTTGGCTTTGGTTAGATTATGTCTGTTTCTATTCCTGTGCTTCTTGGGGCTTGATTTGCCAGGCCCTTCACCTCACAAAGCTCCGCTCTAATCTGCATTTTATGTAGGCCCAGAAAATACATGAGTGAATATCAACAGTTTTATATGCAGAGGAGCATTTATTTATTAATTTGTTCCAAAATGTTCTTTTTTCTTCTTCCGTTTTCTTTTCTCTGTAAAAGGATAAACAACAAATGTAATTGACCAGAGACAACTGCAAATTTAAATATTTCTGTTTTGCATTTTATCTTGTGTGGTACTTGTGTTATATATATTTATGATTGGTGATTTGGTTAACACGAATTTGATGTGAAGAATGTACCAACATTGTGATGTGAATAGATAAGAAAAAAAGTACTAGAGGAGAAAGCTTGCATTTTTTTGTCTTAAAGTCCCGCTCTGATCATCTTTTGATCAATTGTAAAACTGTTCCTAGTGGTCTTTCTATCTATTCCATCTAACTAACTCTGTCATGTTCCAGTAAATAGTTTCTGCAGAGCGGCAAGCAAGGTTTCTTTCGAAATTCACCTCTGTATTGTGGGTGAGCCTGCCCCACTTTCCATTATCCATTTGTTTCCTGTTAGCTTTCAGCCTCTCACACCCCAACCGAGCATTACCATGCACCATGCATGGCGATCATTGAACCTTTCCAGCCGAACAGTTTTGATCTTAATTTTCTTTATATATGTCCTCTATCATGAGAAAAAGGCTACAAGAACATGTTAAAAACACCCAAAACACTAATTTCATTGGAGTAGGTCTTTAAGAGAGCAGTTTTAAACTTTCTAAATATTTTTTTTCTTGTTTTTGTCTCCTGAAACAGCTACTTCTGTTTACTCAAGATGACTTTACAGTAGATTGATTAGAACTGTGCTGTAGCCTCCTCCTCTTCCCCAATACTTTCATTTTCTGTCAAATTCAGACAGCGTCTCCCCCTCAAGGAGCAGACACACACCATCCCTTTCCTCTTCTGTTCTTGTGTGTAGTCCAAGTGATTGGATGAATAAGTTGTGCCATCCCATATGGTGGGCTGTCCTGCTGGATCTGATCACAGAGGTGAATGAAGGAGCTCATGAGTCACCGCCGGTTTGTTCTGCTGCACTTGCCACACTCTGCTGTCGTATACCTCCCTCACTCCCGGTGTCCATCCTGCCAGCCAGCAGACACCATGCCTTTTAAGCTCTCTCGCCCTGTCGCTCACTGTCTCCCGTCTTCATGCACATCCTAACTGCAGTCTCACTCCTCTCATGTCTCCCTCTCCACCTCCCACATGAAGTCAAGACTGTGCCCTGTTCCCTGACAGTGTGTTCCCTAAACTCTGCACTTTCAAAAGAGTCAGTGCCAACATCCTTGTCATTTATAAATATTTTATGCCTGCTCTGTCGGGTAATGGCTAATTTCTCCAATCATGCCGCATTTCACTTTAAGTTGCTTTTCTGTCAAAATGTATCCCAATCAAATTAGGTGCAGTTAGCTTGAAAACTGCCGTATTTTATTGCACAAAGCTCAGATTGACAGAATTATGCTTTTATTTCCAAACAGTAAGTCATTGCATGCAGAATTGCTCACAAAATTGTGATTTTCAAACGACGTTTTTCTTCAATTAAATTTTCTCCACTGACTTCATTTTTTTTTCTACATCAAGATACCTCAGAAGTCTTTATTATGACTAATGTTATACCTCTGCCACTTATCAGACAGCATAATACAGCTTGATGGCATCATCACCCTCAGTGCTGCCCACAAAGACTCTGTTGAATAGACCGTTGATGAGGGCAACATGAGAGCGCAGAGTTTTCAGACAGGTTTAACAAACTGGAGGTCAGTTTAGATAAAAGAATGTGACTTTTCCTCCCCAACCTTCGCCTCAAGCTCTTCAGCATTCATCAGTATGTTCTTTTTGTCTGCTGCAACATGTGTGTTGAAACAACAACCTTCCATTATGATAGAAACTATTATTTTCATCACATTTATATACATCTGTGTCTATTAAAATGTATACTTGATTACCGTATTTCCCGTACTAAAGCGCTCACTCCAAGGGTGCATTTAAATGTGGCACAGTCAAAGAATGCTCTTTTTTTTTCAAAATTATATCATAAGTAAGGAACACCAGTTTAAAAAGTGCATTAACAAAGACGAGTCACAGTTTAATAACTGCGTCCACTGTAACTCTCGAACTTGTTTGGAAGATGCAACCTGTTCGCCATGTTTTTTTGAGCCTTACATTGTGGAAAATATGGTAGGCATTTGAAGCTGTCTAAACTTAAAAATCCAAAAAAACATGGAGGGGTGTTAAAGTCTGTGACTTTTTGTCATAATCTTTTTTTCATTATATTTCTGTTTTAACAGTAACAATTGTTATACTGAAACAACATATTTTATCTTTTTTATGCCAGCTGTGATGATAAGAATGCTAAATTGCTTTTCGTGTAATTGTTAATTTGTTTTATGCTTTTGACTCAGGATTCACATTTGAAAGAGCACTTGTTCAGATATCAGTATGGCATAGTTCCAAAACAAAAGAAAGATAAATGCTTTTTTTTCCCCACACCCACATCTTAACACTGTAACCCATTGCTCCCACAGATGTGTTGTAGTCCAGCTACACTGCCGTGTTTTGTTTTGTTTTTTTCTTTTCATTCCTTATCTCTATCTCAGGGTAGTTGGTAAAGTGATTTGATTCTCAACACTCCTTTTTGGATACAGTTTTGGTTTATAGAGGAATTTTAGATGGGAAGAGGGGCGACACAAGGTCACATGGTCTGTAGGTCTTTTTTTATTTTTCAAACTTTTTTTTTGTATATTGTTAAAACTACATCCAAGACCATCTGGATGGTTAGCCTGTGGCCTTACTCCACTTAAATGAAGTTTTGTCGGTGCAGTGATGTTTACTACAATAGTGCTTTATTCAGAAAGCTGCTGTGTTGATTTTCTGCCTGATCTGCTCTGTGCAAATTTACTAAATCATGGCTGCTTCTGGGACGCACTGCTTCTGGTGTTTCTACTGCCTGACTAGTGATTTACAACAGCTCGCAGAGAAAGGGGGTTGGAACTGTCACCGCACTGCAGTTATCTTTTCAAAGGTCCTTACAAATGTCTTTTTCTCCTTTTTTGATGACATTTAAGATCGAAGTCAATGAATAGACTTGTTTCTTCTTCTCAATCCCAACAAAAAAGGTTTTTTTTAATGATTGTTAATGATTGTTTTTGCAGCATTTTTAAGGGAAAAGGCTCAACTGAAAGAAATACAGCACTTTTTTAACCAAAAGTGGGCAAAATACATTTATTTTGACAAATTGGTGCTTAAAACTGATTAAATTCAAGTGGCCAAGCAAGTAGTGTACAAGTTTGTGTGTATTTATGTTGAACTTTACACTCATTTTTGCACTTATACTCACACTTCCTCATGGTAATGGGGAATGACAGATGGACATGAGCATGGAGGCCTGGTGAGATTGATCAGTTATGAAAATTGGGTGTTTGTGATGTCAGCCACAGGAGTTCACCATCCAGTGTTTCTTACTTGATACCCTTGTTGCTCAATATTCAGGAAATCAATGCATATCCAGGAGCTTCTCCACTCAGTGCTTCCTTACAGCATGCTGAGTGTAAAATTGTTTGCTGCTGCTTTCCAATTACATTAACAGGCATTTCCTGTTTTGCAATATCGCCTCTTCTTCCACTCTCCTTCTACCTCTTCATAGCATTGCTTTGTTTCTTTTTTTTTTATTTTATTTTCGCCCCTTTCTTCAGTCGAACTTCCCTGAGAAGAAAAAAATCAATATACTCACTTTCTCCGCCATGAGTTGGGAAAGAAAACATTTAGGAGGATATTTTATGTTCTGATTCAGTTTATTTTTCCATCTAACTTCCTGGAGGTGTGCGGATGCTCTTATTTTACACTTTTTTACACTGCTTTCAAAACAGAGAAGAGCACCAGGATTTGGGGGAATAATGAAAGGTGCATATCAGCACCATGGAATGACCACTCTGGCAAATAGTGTTAGTCGTGTCTAAATTACTGTTCTCTGAGGTACTGGCTGCTTTACCATCATTAGCACTTCCATTACATAGATTGGTAAAGGAAAGAGGCTGAGGCGCTGGCATGAGACCAGCACAGAGTTGCTCAGTCTGGCGGAGTCATTCAAAAACTGCAGCCTTGCTTCTTCCACATTCAACCTCCTCGTACTGTGTTTGCAGCAAAATCAGACTGGATTTTTCAGGCAAGCTGCAGATCTATCAGCCTCTGTGTGTTCTTGTGCACTTTTTCCTCATCATTAGGGCAAAAAATCATTACAATGTTCTATGGATATGTTGCTGTTCACCTTTTGTGGTCTCACTGTTTTGTGGATATTTTTTTCTGTGCAATTTTGCTTGTTTTTTTTTATATACGTTTATTTTTAACTGTACGTATTTTATGAATGAATGTGACACTTATAAGTTGTTGTTTTTGCTTTAAAAGCTTTAAAACCTATGTTGTTTTTTTTTTTTTTTCTGAGCGATAGCAGCTATGCGCTAATGTGGATGACCATATTGATGATGTCATCAAACGGTAGTATCGTCCGAAATTGAAGGCACTATTTTTCCCATATCTCTCCTCTTGGAGGGATAAATGTAGGGATCGGGAGAAGCCGTTGGGGTAGGGAAGCAATTCAGATTCAACTATGATTTGTTGAAATCCCCTCTATGTTGTTTCTACAGACTCAATGGAAATGCCATCTTCACCTCTAACATCAGTCATTTAACAAGGAAGGGAAATATATTAGTTGAGGTTTTATCCAAAGCAATGTTGACAGCATGAGTGTAACTAATCAAATGTTTGTTCGTGTGTGTGTGAATGACAGAAAAATAGAGACAAAATATGGTAGGACTCTGTGTTTAGTCGATTACTGGGTGGATATAGGAGAGAGCCAGCACAAATCCATGTATGGCTATATCAAGAGCAGAATTGGAGTGGAGAAGGTTCACCTTGCCAATAACATGACATTTTCCACAAGCGATAATGCAGGATTAATTCTGCTCTGAGGAGCATCTGGTGCAAATTGGACATAGTTGCTCTTCAACACCATTACATGAATGATAGGCCTTCTATTTATACCCTTTTCCACTGAGATAACCATTTGTAATTATTTGAAAGGTGCCGTCATAAAAAAGATTTATTTAGACGTGATGAACAAAATTAGGGCTTTAGTGCTAGTGTTGGATATAGCCATGAAAGGAAATATTTTCACATGTACAGGTGCTTTGATTGTGTTCAGATTTATGTGAAACGGTGTGCACATGGTACCTTGGTGCGTGTCATCAGGGGCCGCTGAAGAGGAGCATGTTAACCAGAGGAGCAGCCGGTCCACCAGATGTTCCTATTCCCTTCAGGCTTGTCGGACGTGGACCTTTACTTCTCTCCCTGCAGCACATACACATTTACAGGATTTCCTCTGCAGACTATCTATAGTGTTGCACATGCTAGATCAAGCTGCTGTTACTGTAGACTTGAATTGATACATCTTTGAACAGAGGAAAAATGAAGAACATGTTGACCCACTTGCCGTCAATAATAAGCTTTTTTTGCTACCAGTAGATTTTAGAGATATTTCTTTATGTTCAAATATTTTCTTACAAAGCTCAAGCACATGCATGTTCTTTTCCGCCTGTTAAAAGCATTCCTTAAATAGCTCTAATGTGTAATACGTGTTGTCATTGAGCAACACTTTCTATGAAACTGCTCAGGGAACACCACTTGCAGCAATCAATGCCGTTTCCCAATGCCACCGCTTCGTTTTGTGTGGTTCTCATCTTCATATACCATGGTCGGGTGCTTTTCATGGTGCAGTGATCCTAGGTGGAGGATGTGGCCATTTGGAAATGTCATAAGAAAGGTCGACACAATCATCCCAGCCAAGTTCAACAGGCTGATTTATGGGGTTCGAGCAAATGAAATATAGAAGGAGGCTAGTGGAACAATCAGGTCCCGATAGGCACCTCAAAGGTCATCCAACTTAATTTCAATTAGGCATTGGGGAGGACTGGTAACATATGTCAGGGGTGAAAAGAGTGCTGTTAAAATTGATTTGCTTGTAAGGACATTGTGTTTCATGAGGATTAAAATATGTTCAGTCTGTCAAACATAAGCGTTGCAGCAGTGCTGTTGATTTAACTCTAGAAAATACATCTACTTGTTTATTTCTTTCAACTCACATTGTTGTTTTTTTTTACTGCTGCAAGGTCAAAGGTCAAGAAGTGGAGGTAAAACATGGCAGAAAAAGATTTCCTTTCTACTAAATTCCAAACAGTGCTACAAACACTTTATGTTCTTTTTTTATTTACTGTGGGAGGGAAAAAATAATAATAAATGCAAGTCTCAATGCTTCCTCTGCTCTCTATCAATCACACTGAACTGCACTGGCTATGAATCCCATCAATTACTCCCTACTGTTTGACACATGGACCAAGAATTCTGATTAGGCAACAGTTCCCTGGAAATTGCAGCATTGTAAAGAACACATGTTTTGACATTTTCCAATATATAAGTAGGATTTTACCACTGAAACTAGCTGCCTTCACTCACCCTCCTCCTCACTTTGTCTTTGATGAAGAACCCGCCCCCCACATATACACACAAACATAAATATATAACAAAGTGCACACACAAAACCACAAATGCCTGAAAATGAGTCACCAATTGTCAGCAAATGATTTCCTGCTCAGATGGAATAACAGGGTCCCTGTTCTGTCTTTGATTTGGTCTTTTTTTTTTTTCTTATGGCTTCTTTGTTTACCCATCTTGTTTAGCTGACCCTCTGCTGGATTCCCTATTGATAGCTCTCCGACAGGGGGTCTCGGTGGCTAAGTTACCCAGAAGGGGTTAGGTGGCATGCAGTGTGTATTTGTGCATAATGCAGATAGTTTAAAACAAGTGCTATTTTGTTTAGACCTTTATGTCTTGCGTGTGCAGTAGCAGTTTTTGTGTTTTTTTTATTTCTTAGATGGTTCTATAATCACTATACATGCAAAGTATTATCAGGAGTGTGTATAGATCAGTCTGTGCTGGTGTGTTTGTGAGGCTGATGTGGCATGGAGGTCAGCTCTGTCAGATCCCATATCCAGGCCCATGCTGTGATGTGAAGGGCACTGTCAAGAGACGACCACGAGGCAACACAGGTACACCTGCCCTCTGTGCTCTTTTTCTTCCGCGACACACATACACTCCCATTCATAGACGGGAATGTAAAGCCCAAACACATTATTGCTGCCTATAAATTGACACACTGTGGAGTTGGGGGTGGTGATAACCCCCTACCCCACACTCCCATTCATATAGCGAAAGCCCCAGGATTGAAGAGTCAGTTCAAAACAAACACCACTGCCAACGTGTTGACTGTCTGCTCGAGATGAGCCATGTGATGCTTTATTTAAATGGAAACATGGAAGCTATGGCAGATTGTGGCTGACAGGGACTCGAGCACAACATGAAGAGAGAGGTTACATAAATGACTTATGAGAAGTTAGTGTCTTATCTGCGGCAGGCAGCGGTCAGGTGCTTTCAGTTTGGAGAATCAAAGAGGAATTTTGATAGTAAGTAAAGCTAACAGCTGCCAAGAGTGGGGCTCGCAAAGATAAGCAAATTTGTTACCATGTCAGCAGTGTCAAGCATTCAAAATTTCACAGAGGCTCAACTGAATGCTATATTGTGGATATTTACCTTCTTTTAGACAGATAATGTTGACCTAAGGATCCTCCCCTGATGCAATAATTGCTCTAAATGGAATGACACAGATCAGCTCAGCAACCCCACATGAATCTTTTTGACTTCAATACCAGTTACCAGATACAAAAAAATACTAATCACATACTCATATTACTTGAACAGCAACTAAGTAGTTGTAAAAGTGGTGTTTTAAAATGAGAAAGTAATATCAACACCCTGCACTGAAACCAGGTGTTGGCTTGTCCTACTTTTATTAATCTTCAATGCCTTGTCAAGGTTGTCGAAGTGTGTTGTGAGAAGTTGCTTGCGCTGCCAGTTTTTAGAAGTTTAGCTCCAGCTGGCCACATTTGTCACCAGTTAGATTTGTGTCCACAAATGTCTCTTTTCGCATCTCTGCCACCCTCTTTTTTTTTTCTTTGTTTGTCGCTGTTCTTAAGCTGTACCCCTCAAGCGTACACTATGTCCACACTGCGGGAGAGCGGCTTTGAAACTTTAATGCTAATTGATCCCAGAGAAGTAGTGTGGACACAGGTGTGCTGCCGCAGGCCTTGGCTCTGACATGGATGCCAAGGGATTTTGGGTAACTGTGGGGCTTGCTGAGCCAGAGCAGGAAGTGCGACTAGCCAGGACACTTGTGACCCAGTTTTTTTTTAATTAGCACATGTCTGATGTGCCCTGTGTGTGTTTGGTTGTGCACAGACATTATCAGTCAGACAGGGAAAAGGTATAATAGGCCAAAAAGTCCCAGAAAGTAAAGACCTACATAGTAAAATATTAGAAGTCATGTTCAGAAAGAGACTTAAAACTAAGAATTTGATGTGCAGCTTGTTAATGCTCAAAATGAGGTAGAGCCATTGAAAGGAAGGAAAAGGCCATTGGAAAAATGTCAACTCAACGCAGTCTACAACAGAGTCTATTTAGGAGTTAAACAAGCAACCTTTTTGGATTTGAAATTAACAACTTCCACTCTTCAATCCAAAAGTATTGTATTTTTCAGAGTAAAAGTAGTGTTTTTTTACATAATTTGGCCAGGCAAACGTCTTATTCTCAGGAGTGACTTACATGTATTTTTTTTAAAAACAACTATTGGCTCACATTCGTTATTTTCCCACTAACAACAGGTTGCCCTTCAGCACTTGTATCCCGCTAACCGTAGGGGTGTAAAACAGTATTTGCTTTTGACAGCAACTAAACTTTATTTTATATATATATATATATATATATAAATATATATAAATATACATATGTGTATGCATATACATTTTTTTCTGCATCGAGACATTATTATTCTTGTTTTTTTTTTATTTTCTTCCTCGGACTATTGCAAGACAACAAATCATCAAACTGGGTCACAGAGACTTGGAAGTACTGCTGACGCAGCTCCTGCGGTAGGTAATGAACCTTACCGTAGTCTCTGAATGATTTCATGAAGCCAGATATAGAGATCTCACTGATCTCACAACTTCATCCGTGTCTTCTGTGCATTGCCTCTTTTGACATGTGGCGAAAAAGGCAGCTGACGCAAATTTGATGAGTGAATCGCGATTGGGGGAGAATGCAGCATTAAGTCAGGCTTGGTGGTTTTATTCAGAACTATTACACTTTTCTCTCGCAAGTGCCACTTACTCTCGAGCAACTTGTATGTTTTTTTTTCTTCTTTATTATACATTTTTCTACTTCTGCAACTTTTACTCCAGAACATACGATAGTTATATCAAGCAAAAGCAAATTGTACAAACACAGATTCTTTACAAGTGTAAAGATAAGAAAAATGCAACTTTATGTGATAAGACTTGATCTCTCAGTTTTTCATATTTTAAAAGTGAACTGTGTTTTTTTTATTTTTTTATTTATTTTTTTTTTCATTTACAAGTATGGTAATTATGATCCTTTGAGCCCCAGGAAAACATGCATCTAAATCAGACCCAAGCAGATGTTTAAGTTTCTTTTTTTTGATTGTGTGGGTGTGTGTAGGCAGCTCTTTTGTGTTTGGCTGCTGGCCTGGCTGGAAAAAACACAGCGCACTGCCAAGACGCAGGTGCACAGATTAGGAGTGATCCCTTTTTATATTCTTGATAGTATATCTTATTGAATGGCTTTTCTGCCATGTTAATCTCATCAAAAACTAACTAACAATAGCACTGTGTTGACAGGCACCAAAGAATCTGGCAAGCTGCAGCACTTGAGTTTAAACTGCAGCGATCAACCTGTCTTCAGAAGGAGAGACTCAACTAATAAAGAGTTTGTGCCGACTTGTTTGCATAGGAGAGGTGTGAGGGGAACAGTGGAAGGGTGGAACACCATGATAGCCTAATAAATCATGAAACCTGCTGTTCTTTATCTGAACCAGGTGATGGCATGAAGAAGATGTGAACACACCTCTGGCTCTGCTGCCTCTGACTTTGATCCTACAAATACTGAAAGAAGGATTGAGGGGGGATTAAGAGAGAAATAACTCTGGCCAGTGCAGGTTCCCATTAACGTGTGATGAGTGGCCTCAGAGAGGGAGGTTTGTGTACAGCACTTTATTCAGGAATGATCACTTATTTATAGGTGTTGGAATTGTGTTGTTTGCTTGTTTTATTGAAAACCTCGTGGGCAGAGTGGCGACGGGCCGCCTGACATGTGAGTGCCGCATCTCTGGAGGGCGTCCCTGCAGAAAAATCTTCCTCCTTGATGAATAAGTGAACGGGACAGATGAATTTTTCATCCACGCGGAATCCATTGTCGCCTGCGATGTCTGGTCTGGGAGTATGTGAAGTCAACTGCAGCTTCGAGCTCAGACACATATAGGGAGTGTGGATACTCACACATGGCCCTTTTTTCATTCAAGTGGTTGATGTTGACTGAGAGAGCCAAGGAATTTGAATGAAGTAGTGCTTTAACCAACCTCAACATTGCAACTCAAAGCCTGACTCAGACAAATCTACAAAGTGAATGAATGAGAACTTTCTTCTGGGTGTTTGTGGCTCCAAACACATAAAAAATGAAAACTTGGTCATTTTTTAAGAAAAATGTAATTGAAAACAGATGTACTGCTGCATCTTCAACCTGCCTGCTTTCATGTTCATCATCCGTCACCTCACCTGTGGTTTTGCGCCCTAAAACCCACAGTGACACAGACATGGGTGATGCACAAGCGAAAACATGAAGGTAGCAAAGTGTAGCCCATCATAGGAAGGGTTGTGGTGTTTTGTGTACATGAGGGAGCATCTCCCTGAATGAATGATTTATATTAAAAGAGAAAGTGAAAAGTGTTTCTGGAAGCAGAGAAACCTGTGTCCCAGAGGGAAGCAAAGGGAGCATCTCCAGCGCGGCCAAATGGGTCTGATGGTGATCGCACGGAGGAAGGAGCAACCCCGCTCACTTCCAAAGACTTCTGTGATCTCCATAGCCAGTCTCACTGCGAGTTGGGACACATCAAAAGGGAGATTAATAAATAAATAACCCAACACCATGTTTTATTGAGTTGGAAAGGCAACAGTGATGGGGAGATGTACAGAGTTCTGAGAGTACATGGCTGTTTGAGTTGCTAGTGGAAAACTCCACAGTGGTCAGCCAGTCGCAGTTCTCTGTTTTGCAGACTTTGACAGAAATGTGACTTTGTGTTCAGCAGTTTCACCAAAGTGTCCAGCAAAAAAGTGACAGTTGCATCTTTGGCTTTGTAAATCCCTAATTGCTCACTGTAAAATTTATTTTTACTTAACTTTTTTAAGGTCCCTGTTTCTTCCTCTTTTCTTGTTTTTTTTCTCTTAGAATGACTATAAACCAAAGTAATTTGGATAATATAAAAAGTCAGATCCTTTGTTTAAAAAAGTAGAACCACATATTTGTTTTTTGCAAATCTAAAAAGGTTCTTGTCACCAGATGTTAAAGGCCTAAGATCTGTGGAGTAATTTCAATATAAAGGAAGTCTAGATCTCTCTTAATGAGCTCATAAGTTCTTAAACTGCCATTTTAACAGGGTAAGAAGTTGTTTATCTACACCTATAATGAGAATGGAGATTCATTGCTGCAGAGTGAGTTGTCATTTGTTGTGCAAATGATCTGGTGACCATGCTGCTCTCTGTTGGACAATAAAAGCACCAATAGCTTCCTTTCTTCTCCTGCTGCCATGTTCTGACAGAAATTCATGACTTCCCCCTAGAAATGGGGCTTTAGCAGTATTTTTGTTTACAGTGAGAGCTGCATTGCATCCTTAGCATGCCATAAGCAGATGTTTGTTTCCAGCAGCCCATTCTTGTAGTGAATGTTTTTACAGCCCGGCTTGTTTTATATGTATTATTACTGCCAACACCATGCAGAATTTCTACTCGTCAGGTATTATCTCCGAATGGCAAATGGATTAAAGTGAGAGTGTGAGCGCACGCACGTGCCCGCTACTGCATTGTGCGCTTGTGTGTCGAACTTATTTGTGTTTCTGAGACTTTTCCGTACCTGTGAGCATGTGTGTTTGTGTGTCATCCGGAGTGCACTGTGAAGGTGTCATTGTGAAGCCTCGAGCCTGTAAGCTGTCAGATAGTGAAAGATGCTGCACCTCTAAAGGGCATGCTTTCTAGGCCTTCCCTGTCTATTATAAGCCCTGGAGCACTCATCAATGTTGTTGCACTGCACCCCCATGTCCCTCAAGCAGCCGCAGAAAGAAGCCACCTTTCTAACTAGGAGAGCCCTTGCTTCTAAACTTTGCACATCCTTGTCTTCCTTCCTGACACGATAAACGTAAGCCGCAGTAATGAGGCGTCGGGTTGTCAAGGCATCCATTTTGTTTTCTTTCCCCTTTCAGGAGCCACAAAGTCTTTGTTCCGTCCTTCAGCTGCTTTACTTTTTGATGCACGGTCACTGTTGAAACCCCCAATGATAGGAAATCCCGCCTATAAGCTCAGAGCTCATCAAACTGCGTTTTAAACTGCAAAATAAATGATGATACAATGCCAGGTCTCCATCTAAGACAGACTGCAGTGAGGCTAGCCAAAGATTGAGACGTGTCACTATCTCGCCATCTGTAACAGTCACGGCTGGCATGGCTAGAAACAGATCGTCTTGATGCCAGCCACATCAAATCTCCAGTTTGCCAAGCAAATAGAATAAAACAATCTATCGATCTTGCCCCCCCTCCCTGTGTATCAACACAATCCATCTGTGTTTATCAGGCTATCTGGCTTCCTATCTATTGTTTTCTGCAGGCGAGCATTCTTCTCCTTTCTTCTTTTTTTATTTTCTTCCTTCCTCCTTCCATATTTGTTTGGTGATCCATCAGCCTATTTACCTTATCATGCTGCCAAACCATCCATTTACGCTCCCATCTGTCTGTCAAACTATATCTTAGCCTCCATTTGTCTAACTATCTCTCTGTCTACTCATTCACCTGTCAGTCATGCAGCCTGCCTTGGCAGCTCCTGGTTCCTGCAGCGCGTCAGCCTGATGTAATCTCTGACCTGGACTGTTCATCAGACAGTCGCATAAAGTAATTACATTCCTATCACTTCATCTCAAGTTTTACACCGTATCATTTCATTACAGCTACAGTTACATGCCTGTGTCAAGGCAATGAATTAAACACGGTTTATTAATTATTTATGGAAGGATGACATGTTTTTAGTTATTTTGTTAAACTGCTATGGTTAAATGGAAAAAGTTAATCTTATTTACTAAAGTCCAACATCTTCAGCACAGACTGTTCTATTTGGTCTACATACAGCCACTAAAGAGTCCAAATGGAAGCAGGTCACCGATTTGGCTCCATCCCGTTCAGATAAAGCCTCAGTGGAGCGAGCTGGGCACTGATGTCCACTCTGTCAGGGGGTCTGGACCCCCCGCAGAGACCCAGCCAGTCTTATAGTATCAGTGACTGAAGGCCCTGGGCATCACAGTGCTTTGGCCTGATGGATTACTTTCTCTCCTGGCTCAGGCTTGTGAAACCCAGGCCTCTGCCACAGGCCCCATCTGTGCTCTCCATGGCTCCCGCACGCCCTATGGTCACAGACACAGGCTGCCGCTGAAGCCCAAAATCAAAAGCTTTACTTCACTGTGCATATTTGACAATGATGATAGCCTTCACACATTGTGTCCGAAAACAGGTTTATGTCAGTAAACTTCCACAAAAGAGCAGAATCAGTTTTTAGGAACACTTTTTTTTTTTAAATCATGCAAATTGTATCTTTAATTAAAGACCCACTTCTATGAAAATTGTGTTGTGTCTTTAACATGTTCTAGTAGCATTTTTCTCATGATGAAGGACTAAGATAAAGAAAATTAGGCTAAAACTTCAATTTCTGAGTTCTTCTGTATTCAAATTGTGGGTCAGCAGCAGACAAAAAAAAATGCAGTTTGAAAAGATCTTGTAGCTGTGACATGTGTGATACGATCGGCGGGCAACGAGCTCCTCCGTACCATTGCAATGCATCCATGCAGCTAGATCCATGTATGTTTTTGTTTTCCTCTTCTGAGCCTGCATCTGGCTTAAAAATTGTACGGCGAGATAGCTCCAATATTGCTCGGCATTTTTGTTGCACCGGTAAGGTTGCGGATGTGGGAGGCTGTAAGTTAGAGGGAAACAGATGGATCACAGGACGTGTGGCAACGATCCCACCTACAACTCAGAGGTGAGTATCTAAAGAAGCACTGCCACTCTGCAGAAACTATGTCATAGAAAATGACACAGGTTTATACATTTAGACTAAAAACAGCATCATTGTAATTCATTTTTGTGTCGAGGCGAAGCAGAGAGCAGTTGTTAAAAAGTGTTAACTAAATATTAACATTCGACAAACAGGTGGAAAATGCTCAGCTCTCAAGCATATTTGTTGTCTTTCATGGTTATGCTTGCCTCCTGAAACTCGACTGCTGGGAGGACAATCATGAATGACAGTTCTCCCTCGGGTGCTGATCGATTGAAAAAGTGTTTTCATATAACTGTTCATTTGGGCTGCGTGCTCCTGTGCTGGAACTCAGAATGCCAGGAGGCATTGTTCCGTGACTGAGGAATAAAGTCCAGCAGAGATATTTTAAGAAGATTTCATAACCGGAGGGGCCAAATGAGAAGTCTGTGCTACCTGTGGTCTGTCAGGTTTTGCTGTTTTCTATCAGAAAATATTGCACATATTAACCAAGCTCCAGGAGGAACACGGGGGATTTTCTTTGAGACTGGCACGCACACAAACACGAAGAACAAGTGCATGTGGTGAAGACACGTTTTATGTCGTGCTGTTTTGTCCCCTGTGAGACCTGTCAAAGTGTCACCACTGAGTAGGCAGAGTAGTAGTTTTCATCACTCTGGAAAAATAAGCATTTGTGTAGGAGCGTGTGCAGCGATTCCTCACTATCCTGGAACAGATTTTGTGCCAAGCAGTCAGGAGGCATTACTCTCTGCCCAAGCTCTTTTCACTTGGTATTAAAGAAGCAGTATGGGGTAGTAAGTCAATGGAGGGGCATTAAATGCTGTGTTCGTGTGACATAGTGACAGTGTAAAGTAGGGATGTCCCTATCAGGTTTTTTTTCAGCCCAGATCTGATTTTGAGTCATTTGATTTTGAGTATCTGCTGACGCAGAGTCCCAATCCGATACTTTTGTAACACATTTTCAAAAAAATGAACAAATTTAATGACAGATCCTGGTTATCCCTGATTTTTATTTGATTAAATCTTAAACAGTGCACCTCTGTGAAATACAAATAGTGCAACCATTAACTATTAAAAATAGATGAAAATAGTCATGTAAGAAAGTTTGCTGACGGTAGCTTAAGCTTCAGCACTGTTGAACGTTCTTGATCAAATGTAATTGATATCTCCTTTAAAAATTCTTAGAAATTAGTGATAACTTTTAAATTGTTGTCTTGGCATGAATATGATGATGAGTGTTCATGACTTGCTCATATCAATGTAACACATTTTTGTTTTGCTTACTTTAGAGACATAATGGATTTTTCTTTTTTATTGATCACGTTTTCTCAGAACTTGTACTTTGTAGACGGTCCCTTTGCAGTTGTCTCACTACCGCCTTTCTGTGGAGAGACACAAAGACAGCAATTCTCAATAAAAAGAAACAAAAGCCTGATCTTTTCGAAATGAATGTCTGACCCCTGATCAAGATACAACATCCAATTCCGATCAAGTCTGACACGACTCGATCAAGCCCAATTCCTGATCACTTTATCGGATTGGAACATCCCTACTGTAAACAGTTGCTCTCGTGCAGTATGCCTCACAAAAGGATGAAGGTTTAAGTAACAAGAAAGATTTTTTTTTTTTAAATCCAACACTTACTTCCTAATAAGTTGCCACACCCAGATTCTGTTTCGCGGATTCCCGAAACTCAATTGGAACATTGGGAATGGGAGGAACGTGAATCCAAATGGGGGAGATCACTGCAGGCTGTCGTGCACATTTCAGTACCTACAGCGATGGGGCGCTGATTGAATCGTGGAAAGATTAACCCCATCCCTGTGCTGTCAAAACTAATTGTAGATGTTATGACCGCTTGCTCTCCACTAGCTTCTCCCTGTTACCATTTATCTCAACTAAATGTCAGTTTAAGTGATGTTGTCTCTGAATTCTGTACACAAGCTGTCAACCCAAGAATGTAGGTTTGTAAACCTGCTTGCAAAATCAAAATCCTGTGGTACACAGTGTCCATTTCAAGCTGAAACTTAATGTTTAACGTGTTCCCGTTGCTCCATGAGTGTGGAAATGCCACAAGTGGCCAGTTCTTTGCTGTAAACATTGGAGTTAATGTCAGTAAAAGCGTGGATTAGAGAAGCAGAGAGAAACGCAGGAAAAGAAGAGAATTTCAGTCTCTTGCCTAAGCGTGTTTATCCAGGCCTGTCTCAGGCATTTCCCTCTGTCAGCCTGATCACCTCAGCCTGCTATGACATGCTGGGTATGAAAACACTAAAACATGAGGATTGCAGCCCCCTCACTTTCAGATCCCCTGACATTCATGCAGCCCACTCATTTACTGTAGCTTCCACTTTTCCACAGGCCGCAGGTGCTTTCTTTACGCTTAACTCAAACACATTTCAGGTTAGCGTTGGGCTTCACTTGAAAGGAGTCTGTGAAAGACTGAGACTGGATGCATCAGCATGTCGAATGTGCACAAGTACACCTGTTTCAACCAGAAAGAAAACGATGCCTGCAGTACAATGGCTTGTAAAAGTGAGTGGCTGTAAGAAGCAAGGTCACATGACCATCAAAAGGTCAGAATAGCAGGACAGTACTTAGTTTAGCCTTCTGGAAATATGAGTAACATAAGAAATGTTTTAAAGCCCCACTCTGATCCTCTTTTGAGTGTTTCCAGTGATCTAATTATGATTAGACCATTTTTACCAAGAATAAACTAGTCTTTGTCATTTTCTAGGACATACGTTTGTGCTGAGCAGCAGTAGTTCAATAGAAAATCGTCTCTGAGCTGTTTGGCAAGACTGTTTGCACAAAGGAAGCAGGCCCTTATTTACTATCATCCCTTTGTTCACACGCTCTTCTGCTAGCTTACAGCCCCTCATGCCCCCAACCTAACAATAACAGAGCAACAAAAATCGCGAGCAGAATTAGAGCTATCCAATTTCGAGCCAGATTCCAGCTCAGATGAGGAAAACAAAGACATACATGGATCTCGTTGTCGATAAGCGGATGCATTGCAATGAAGCGGAGCAGGGAAATAGTAGCCCACCGACGGAGCACCAAAGTCCTTGCTACAAGTTTTTTCCAAATGGCCTTTTTTTTATCTGCTCCTGATTCACAACAATTTGAATAACTAAATACTCACAAGAACATGTTAACAGGATTTTCATCAGAGTGGAATTTTTTTTTTCTTTTAATTTAGAGTTGATCTTCAAGGTCTACTTGAGGTTCCTCTGCTTTCTAATTCAATTTTGACTAAAGATGGACTCTTAGACCTACTTGTGGATTTGCTTTTTTCTTTTTAGCCTCCTTTGATATTTGAATTTTGAGTTATAACAGAAATTGGGTGTGATTAACGATTGCTTTCATAAGATTTTTTTCCAAAAAGTATTCTTAAATGTTCTCATGAAACATAGTATTCCAGTAGAAATGTTCACAGCTTTGCCTGTAAGGTCAATGAGTCTAGGGTGTCCTTATTTCAAAGCTTGTGCCCCTTGTTCCCAATTAACATTAAAATTTTATAAAACACCCCTGCTGATTCCCAGATAGACATCGGGCATAGGTTGTACAGCGATGCAACAACATGCCAAAAAAATTAAGGAAAAAACAAAACTTGACATTTTTAAAAGCAGGATAGAAAAATTGCACCAGGAGTCACTACCTTGATGTTTCATAATGACCACAAATTAAGCAGTCATCCTCTGGACAAGACACAAACATAAATGCACATTGGAATGACTCAATATGGCTTCGTTTATTTTATGTTCATCGTTTTTTTGGCTCCATAAAAGGGTTTCCTTGGTTTTCTCACCTAAACGCAGAGCTTGAACTTATTTGTTTTACAAAATAAAAGCAGGAGACTAAATGAGCTCACAGTTGATTGTGGTAATTGTTCACAGAGAACCCATCTGCAAACTGACATTGTATTATTTTCTTTATTATTTTATTTTTTCAATTAAAAATAAACACAGCAAAGTATTTTTAAAAAGGTTGTTTCAAAAAGTCATCACAGATGGAGCACATTAAATAATTCCTGCTGTTAATGTTTCTGCAGCAAAGTGTGATCCACAATGCTCTTTGGTGAGAACTAATTCCATTTGGATGGATTTTGTAAATAAATAACAGTAGAAACAAGGTTTGTTGTCCACAAGAATGGTTCATGAATGTGGCCCATTCTCTTGTTGTCAAAGAATGTTGCTTTCCTCTTCACCTTGCACTTCAGATGTTTTGATAACAGCTACAATTTACTTGAATATTGCCCGTCACTCTTTTCAGTGCTGCATGCAGCATTATCAGTTCGAACACAAAGCTTGAACTATTAGAAGTCTTTTCATTTCCCTGTTTTTTTTTGGGTTTTTTTTCAAATACGTCTTTGACAATTACCGAAAAGAGCTCAGACTTTAAAACTCAAACAACCTTGGGCCTAATTAGTGTTCCTACTCAAGCATCCGACCCTGAACTTTGGAGTGAATGCACAAATAGGCACCTTCTCCTCCTGATTTGTTCATGACTAGCATTATTTTTGTGGTTTGATAATTGTCCCAATGCATTTTCCAATGTAAGCAAATGTTTGAATAGATTCTTTTTCTCATGGACAAGTAGACATTTCCTTGTCCTTTAAAAACCCACTGCCTATATTGTCTTTTTGCAATCTAATTGGAAGAAAACACCCACTTTAAACACAAATCTTTATCGTCTCCCACACCATTAGTTATTTCAATTTTCAGAGTTTTGAATGGCTGCTTGGATGAGCCCCTGGCCACTGGTTACTGGGATAAGGTTGTTTGGAGTGAAAGTATTTAAAAAATGTTAATTTGCATCTTCCTGTCTATCCTAATGATGGCTGTGAGCAAACCAGCCCTAATTAGTTTGAAACTTTGGTGGCTTAGTTTTTTTTTTTTCTTTTTCTTTCTTTAACTCCACTGTTTGACATGTAAAAAAAAAAACACACATTCATATTTATTCACCTTTTTGTACATCTTTTTGGCAATTTTAACAACTAACAGTTTAAAATTTGCCCAAAGGTCCAAAAACATTAAAAACAATGTCTTAGCAAGAAAAAATATATTATTTTTGGTTGAGAGAAGTTGTAGACCAGGAAACAAAACAGCTTGTTCATCCCTTCATTTTGGTTCTTTGGCTGCAGGTAATTATGCAAACGATTTGAATAAAAAAAGGGTTTGTAGTTTTGGCTAAATTGTTTTAGTAAATACAGTTTTTTTTCATTTATGTTTAGATTTTTAACATGTCAGATGCCTGAGCAAAATGATGGTCAAAATGTTTAATCTGGTGTCAGAGTGGTTCATTTTTAGAATAAGCTTAAAGGACATATTCTTGTCTTATGCTACACAACAGTGTCTGGTTACTGTTTTTAGTGTATAGTATTGCATGTACATGTTTATATACAAAAATTGGATTCTACACCAGTGTTGTCACATTTGTATTTGACAGTAAAAAGAGAAAAAAGATGAAGTCGTACCAATGTAACTAATGTCACTAAAAGAAAACAATGTGTAGTGGTCGGCAGTGTCAAATTGCTCTATCGAGAGTGCATTGTGGGAGTTCCACAAGGATCCATACTCGGACCAGTCTTGTTCTCATTATACATCAATGGTCCATCAGAGGTATGCAAAAGCATCTATATACAAATGTATGATGACGATGCAGTAACATTTACGCTGGCAAAAACGTCTTATGAAGCCGGTCATATTCTTACCTCAAAGTCATGTCTCCTTCTAAACATGAAAAAGACTGTATGATATTCACCAAACAACAGAACCAGTTCACAAACTCAAATGTTTTTCTGGGTAACGAGGAGCTTGAACTAGTTCTACAATTTAAATATCTCGGAATGGTCTTTGACTCTTCTCTTATATTCAAAAACCACATCCAGAAAATGGGAAAAAAAATTAATAGAATAGAATAGAATATAGTATAATATAATATAATATAATATAATATAATATAATATAATATAATA
>BSAI01000162.1:3473875-3574050 GCA_036245035.1 Adrianichthys oophorus
TATAATATAATATAATATAATATAATATAATATAATATAATATAATATAATATAATATTAATTCAGGTTTAATGTTGACAAAGTTAAGTTTTTTTTTTTTCCCCCCAGACAGACAGACATTTTTTCAAATGTTATGTCCGGTCTACAAATATGAAATTGTATGTAATTTTGGTAAAAATGTATTTGGATATATTTCTGTTTGCCACAAAGAAGTGAAAAGTATCCCAATTGAACATAATATTTCATTAAATAGTTGATTTGCACTGAGTCTCTTATTAAAAGGGTTTGATGAATGCAGGCTGATTTGTTGGCCTTCACACATTCTCACCTCACTAAATCTGGCCCTCTTTCCAAAAATCATAAATTAAAGTGTTTTTTTTTTTTAACTGGACCAAATGGTTCTTTCGGCATTAAATGTTGTAGACCCCTGGTTAAAATCCCGACTTTAACAAGCCACATGTCTTTGCACCCATGAGCAACACATCTAACCCCAGTTTGATACATTTTGGAACATACATCCTGAAACATTTTCTTCAACTGCAATTTTCCTCGTGTTCGCATAAACTGAATGACTGCAGCTCATAACTTTCCTCGAGAAGAAAAAGCTGTGCTCCCTCTGCATCAATTTCCACGCCATATCTTGTTTCTGTGTGGGGAGCTCCATTAGTCAGTGGCCTAGAGGCTGGTGGGGAGGGAAGTGGGTGAGATGAAAACGGCTGATAGAGGTTTCCGTCTCTGCTGCTGCTCCTGCAGACGCTTCTCTCATCTCTGTGGAAGAAAACACAACATGTTGATGTGCAGAAAGCTGAGATTTAATCACCTTTATTATGCTGAAGCTCGTCGCAAAAATGAATCGCAGAGTGACTCAGGCGGCGAGGATTACACAAAGGCGACAACACATCCGAGACATTGTGTCACCGCTCAAAACAAGAACACAAAGGAGAATCAATGTTCTCCACAAAAGCTGTTCGACTCTGCTTGTCTTCCGAAGCCATTTAGACTTGCGATTATGTGAAGCAGACCTAGATCAATATGGGCGCGATGTTTAGACATCGGTATAGAGTCTGATTTTCCCCATACGATATTCAACTAGCAGAGCATAATCTCTCCCCTCCCGCCCCAAAGTCTTCCTGTGAAGACCAGCCATTGAGATGTACAGTAAATACTCAAACCATCTCACGCTGAAAGTGTTTGATGAGCGGCTGGATTTCCCCCTTTTGCAGATCACAGCACGCGATGATCGTGTAATTCTTGTGCAATTAGCCAAAGATGATGTGAACACAAAGGATGTAATGATATGTAATCTCTTTTGAGGAATTTCATAACAGTGGATGACATCTCAGAGGAGGCCCTGCGAAGTCAGACAAATGTTCTGCTCCGGCTTTTGCTTCATTTGCTTAGTAATCTGAGCGTCTTCTTCTCCTATTATCCCATTCAGAGCTTCTCCCTGGTGACCAGGATCATCACGATATACATGCACTGAGTTGCCTCTATGTGTGAACAGCAGCGGAGGAGATGTACGATTTCCTCAAAGCAGCGCACTGAGCCATTTATCTGTAAAGTTAACCTGAGGAACAATGTGTTTTCATGTGTGTGCATGTGATGTATATGTCTGCATTTCAGCGCGCCTTCACTGAAACCCTCGGTGCGTTTAACAGCGTTTTGAGAAACAGTGCCAGCCTGCACTTAATTAAGTGCTGGGACGCCAACATCCCCCTGCTGTAACATAGAATACCTGCTCTTCTTTGTCACTTTTTTATAACCTGTTCTTGTGCTCTTTTGCGTCGCTGCCACTGTAACTCGAAAAGATGTCGCCTGTGGGAGAAGCAGGTAAAGAAGCCATCAAAACCGATGCGGGTAGAAAGAGTTGCAATTAGTGCACAAAAACCCTGTAGTTTCTCTTTTGTGTGGATCTCTCCTCCTCTCCCCTCATCTCACCTCTTCGACTTTTTGTGAGTGTGAGTGTGCACTTGAAGCTTTCAGTTCAGTACAGGCTGGCAGTAATGTTTGTCTCCCAGTAGAAATGGCTGCTGTTTGTTCAATTGTTGTGATAAATTGATGCGGGGTGAGAAAAGATGGGCTTGCATGCACCTGAAGGAAGAACAGAAAAGTCTTTTTGAGAACCTAAAAGCTCTGCATTCACTCAGCGTCAGATGGGATATGCAATTTGCTTTAAATTTCCCTTTCCCGTTAGCAACATCTTTGACGAAAGCTTTCCAATATATTTGGACCATTAGGCTGGAGACCAAAATCCCTCAGAGGGCACTTGTCACTTGTCAAACACTACTTAGTAACAGACAGTGCCTCTGAAAAGATTCAACAAGTGGCCACGCTAATAGCCTTTTTTAAAAACATTTTCAAGCAATTGCCCCTTTTAATAACCAAGGCTAGAATATGCTCATTTTTCTATGCGATCACTGTTAACTAAGCTGTACTTTACGGAGTGTGCAGCAACATTAAAAGGGACTGTTGACAAATTATCAAGAAAATTGATATTTTTGCTGACTTGATGTGATAAAAAACTTGCAGAAGCTGATTTTTTTTATTTGTCAGTGTTCCGGCACAGTTCTCTCACTTATTGTGGGAGTTGCATTCTAAAACTAACTTGTAAAAGGTGAAATCCGCAAAATATAATTATAGATGTTTAAAGACTGGCAAACTCCTCACTAGACACTTCATGCACTTTTTTTCAGACAGACATGAACATTTTCACACTTTTGTCTCTTGTTTAATCTCTCAAAGTTCAAACCTTTGTAGAATAAGTCCATTATTATTAAATTAAAAAAAAAAACAGACCTGATCACGATTTTCAAAATTTTTAATTCCTTCACCCTAAACAAGTTTTTAAACTTATTTTGTAACTCCACTTTTTCATATTTTAACTTTGGCCTGTTATTAGTTCTTTACTCCTTTTCCCATGTTGCTCAAACACTTGCTTACTCTGTCCCCGTCAGTCCTCTGGGAAGTTGTTGTGCATTCACACTGAACGACTGCAGGGACGGAATCACAGTTAGTTTGCAAAATAAACCAAGTGCCTTATTTTCAGGTAGACCAGCCTTTACTTGTTTAGTCCACACTAGTCTTAAAGTGAGCTTTCATACCTGCTAAACAAAACAGACAATGAGAAAACCAACTCTGATGGGAGTCAAACAGGCCAGTGTGAATGCACTCTCAAAGTCAAATTTCATAAAAATTGGTAACATGCATGCCCATGTTTTTTTCATCAAAAATGATATAAACTAGTAATAATAAATATTCAGTTTATGTTTGTGGTTATTTGTTGTTGATTGTTCCAGTTAGTGTTTTTCCTTTCTTGCCCTGAATGCAATGCAATGCAAATGCGGCCTTTCTCTGTCCTTTTGATGATTTCCACCATACTTCCTAGCCCCGCCTCTTTTCTGTGGTAGATAGAGCCCAAAGTGACCAGACGCCGTGACCAGACAACGATGAAGGCTCTGCATCCTCTCAGCTCTGTTTTTCTAGTTCCTCTGAGAGGTTAATGGCAGCCACTTGCCCAGAAAGGAGGTTGAAGCAGTTGGGATTTTTTTTTTTGATTGGCAGTGATATTGATTGTGGATGATCTGTTTTTTCTTGAAAAAAACTGTCCCTGTTTTTTTTTTTTCTTCATAATTTCTGTTTCTTTGTGGAAGCTGAAAGGTTGTGTAAGCTGTACTTACTGTGAAGCACAACCTGTGGACAGAGAAATGAGTGCGTGGATAAGTAGTCATGATGTGTTTGGATTCCCTGCCAGAACACGTTAGCCTTCACGCTCACATGCATCACATAAACGTGTGTTTGGCTGTAAGAAGCAGAGAATACATAACCTTTTTTTTTTTTTTGCATTTTCCTTGAACAAATCTTGATCTGTTTTCCTGTTGCTCCTTCTGTTCCCTCCTTTCTCCTCCCCCTCCTGTTCACCATCTGCATGATGCTTTGTATCCAATCTGAGGAGGGAGCCTTTTCTTTTCTCTCCATTCTAATGTCTTGTACGTGTGCATATGTTTGTGTATTTCTCAAAGCCATCACTTCCCACCTCTCAGCTCATTACCTGGCATGATGGATGGAACGAGTGCCATTAAACAACACCCAGCCCCGTACGCCTGGCACCCCGCAGCAGCCACTGAGTGATGGGTGCACTGGCATCTGCACACAAACACTAGGAGTTCTGTGTGGGTGCGCCTGCAGTCATCTCTGTGGCTGCACTTCCTGGTTCCGTCCAGCTCCACCTGCCACCTGGCTGACCGGAGGATGTCATGGGCATTTCTGGGCAGCCATGAATAAACAGCTCATGATGAAAAATTGAAATGCAGAATTTGTAACAACAAAATGTTTTATGACAGTTTTTTGGTTGCTGGGTTTGTGGGACTTGCTTTGGATTATCTTTTTGGCACATGGGTTTTGACAAACAAATTCTCTCTGCTGATCGGCTCAATATGTTCTTCCTCACAACAAAAGCATCCCGTTGGTTGACGAGAGGCTTTTTGAAGTGAAAAAGCAACAGTCTAGTTCACTTTAAACAGCTCTGAAGAAAACTGTCAGAACTTTGGTGTAAAGTAAGTCTTTTTTTTTTTAACCTTTTGCTGACAAACTTCAAGATAAAAATGATCAGTTTTTCTAAGATCTAGAAGTACTTTGACTGCTTAAACTATGGCAATACACTGTTTTGAGTTGACTGCTGGAAACTACCTCTCAGAAGTGATGCCTCTTAAATACACAGGTTTCCTGTTGTTTGACTTAATTTGTTTGTTCCACCTTTGGTTTTCTTGTCGTTTTTTTCTGCCTCTAGTGTTTAGCCTTTACTATTGTATTTTCCGCACTATAGGGCGCACTGGATTATATAGTACAACAAACAACAAATGGTTTATTTTCAAACATATGTGATTAGACACACCAAACTTTAAGATACATTTATGAGAGTCAGAGATATGTCGTACTTTATTTTCTGCCTTCACAGTACCTCTAACTTTTTGTAGCACACTACATGTTGGCCATGTTGGAAGTGTTAGCCTCGTTAGCATATTCACAATGCATGTAACTTCCAACCTTAATTGGAACGCTTAAAAAACCAGACTGATGCAGCTAAAACAAATATCACTATGACTACATGAACTCTCAAGCTTGATAGTGACGTTAAAAAGTCAGACGCGCTACCTTTAGCCGTGTTAGCGTATTTACAAAAACATTCGATCCTCTTTGCAACACAAAAAAACAGAGCTTTACCACTAAAACAAACTTTACTATGACTAGGCTAACTACCAACCTTGTTAGTAACGTAAAAGAAAGAAAAACAATCCGACATTGCTACATGCTAGCCGCTTTACAATAATTAGTACGGTAAAATAATAATTAACACAGTAAAAATACAACTTTGAAAAAAAAGAAACAGACCTAACATTTTGAAAGAGTGCCGTATACCTCTCAAAAGTAAGCACAACAACATTTAATCCATAGGTAAGGCACTCTGGACTATAAAGCGCACTCTCTTATAAAAAAAAAAAAAATTGGTGATTTTTAGTGCGCTTTATATGCGAAAATACAATTTGTGTCACCAACAACTGACTCAATTTACAGACACTTTGAAACAGCGCTGTTTGATTCAGTTTGTTTTCAAAATAAAGTTGTTTTTTTTTTTGTGTGCCTTTTTTCTCTCCTTCTCTGAACATTCAACTGTTGAAACTGTATCAAATTCAATGATTGTAAAAATTCATGTTTATCTTTGCACAAACTGATACGAGTCCTCCAAACGACCCTGGTGTAAATGCAGCCTAAACGAAGCATCTTAAACTGCAGGAAGCATCACTACATGCCTAGTGTCTTCTTCCTCCAGGCTTGGTTTTTAGTAGCTTGTGAGTTCCTCCATGTTCGCGTTTGCTTTGTCTGCTGGGCTCGTGATGTGAGAATAGATGAGAATCTCTTAAGTGGAAGCTAGGATCAGAAGCTAAATAGAGTTACTATGACACCAGACACAAGCCCCTCCACTCCAGCAGCTTCCTCTGTTTCTCCATTGTCCCCTGCTGCTTCACTCTCAATCAGCATGGATTTGCTTCACATTGCTGCTCCTCTCCCTCTATGCTTCTTTTAGTCTGTTTTTTTCCCATGTAGTCTTTCAGTTAGCACTCCTTTGCCAGAGGAGATCAATACAGCACTTTTCCTGCTCTTTCTCAGTTGAAAGTTGTTTCTTATTATTTCATCTAGTTTTTTTTGTTCTTTTTTGTTAAACAGACAACCGGCGTGCAGTCCTGGAAAGGTCCCGTTCCCGCCACAACGCAAACTACCAAGCTCGATGATAACCCGCGCCTACCACAAGACGCTAGACAAGTGCCAAAGAGGCCTGCGAAGAGGAGACCAGGAGGAGATCTAACAGACCTCCTTCACTGTGGCACACACAAACACTCAAAGGACTCACACACAGGCACCAAGTATGGAACAAAACTGCCTATAGAGGACACACTGAAGTGACGACATACAGTGTTTATTCACAGCCTTACGTATTTATTTCTCATTTGTGCTATTGATTTACAGACGCAAACATTTAACATTTCTCTTTTTAAATGCATGAAAATCCATTTTATCTTAATGACTTAATCTTGCTTTAAGGATAACACCGCACTCAGCGCACAGTTTTAACATGAATCATTCTACATGACATTGGACTGAAAATAGAATTTTGCAACCAGGGACTGTTAATTAAAGGACAGCAGTCGTCTCTTAATTGGGAGACGTGTCGACAGACCTTCAACCTGCTGACGTCTTCCAGGAAACCTGAACTCTTCGCTGAAGAGGAAGCACTAGTTCCATTGTGCGTTTTCAACAGTTCTCCATTCAACATGCTTTTCAGTAGCAATTATTTTCCTGGTCTTATAGCGATGAAAAAAATTGACTTTAACTAGGTGCATTTTAAGATGTTTAAGTTATATTTACTGTTAACACAAGAGAGTGAGGTGTTGGTTTTTTTAACACTCCTCACATCATGGAGGATGTGATGAGGATGAGGAACAGGAATGTTTTATTAGGGGGGCAAATCACTCCAGCCATAATTCATCTGGTTATAGTTTTATGGAAGAAATCTCAACTCAGTTTTCCTGTTTTGGTCACCTTTTTTTCACTTGAAATTGAATCAAACAAGCTCATAGAAAAAATGTGGAATTCATGGTGCTTTGCATACAATGTTCAAGAACGCGCTGAACGTGGGTTTTTAAACACACTTTTAGCACATAGTTGTTGACACTAGACTGTTGCTACCCGATGCTAGTGCATGCACTCACAGTTGGTAGAGGGTTGGTGGGAAATGTCAAAGTGGTGCAAATCCAATGAATCATGCTTCAGGCTTTTTCTTTCACAGCTCTATTCTGAAATGTAAAAGATTTGGTGTCATGGGATTTCAGTGATTAACTTCTCCTAAAATGATCAACTTTCACACAGTTAGCACGTCCGTGAACCAAAAGGGTCGCCATCCATAGATCACTTCTGAATCCAAGTCCTCGATTGGTCACAGTTCAACTGGTTTAACTTTCAACGTGTTTTCAATTGCCACAAGTTTTAAACCCAAAAAACAGACGTACGCAAGAGTTTTTAACACGGGAGTCCAAAACGTAAATATGCGCACGTTTACATTGAAAGCAGTCGTATGAACGTGCGTTTCTGAGCGGGGTGTGAACGTAGATGTACAAATATTACAACACCTCAATTTTTGTGTCTTTTTATTAAATCCTGTAATAAAAGTGTTTAAAGATATGGGAAAAAAATCACTACAACCATAAATTATCCGGGGGAAAGTTTATGGAAGAAATCTTAACTCAGTTTTGTTCTTCTGGTCTTTTTTTTTCTTTGACATTGAATCAAATAGGCTCAAAAAGAAAAATGCTGAACATGTATTGTTTGACTACATGTAAACTAACAAAACTTTCATCATACAAGATGTGAAACACCAAGAAGGAAAATCCTAACTTGTTAAAAAAAGGCTGCAATCTGACTGTTAAGGAGACGACAAACGTTTTTGTGAAAGACAGGAACTTTGTTACAGGCTTTTCTCATGTGAAATAAGTATTCATATATTTCTGCTTACGGCAGGCCTGTCCCCTCACCGCCCTGAACTGTTAGCTGCCATTACATCAGCAAAAATAACTACCGCAGTTTCAGACAGCAGACGGGACGCTGCTGCAAATGCCTTCCAATTACCCAACACTGATAATATGTGACCCTTTTAACCAGAACACACGTTACTTAAGTTAAAACCAAAACGCTGCTCCAAGCTTTGTGTGTCTGTGTGTTCCTCTGTGGGCTGAGTGTTTGTGCGTGCTTCATGCCAGCTCAGTAATCGGAACAGAAACCCAGGAAAAATGGGATTCAGCGTGCTTGACTCCTGGGCTGAATAGATGGAGATTTTTCATTTAAACAATCTGCCAGTGCTGCTTGTGATGTGTCTGTCTCGCGAAGCCTCCACTCCAAGCCCGCGTGCTCCTAAAATGCAATTTTACACATCATCTCGGCTCAAGTTGCACCCACAATGCTCGGAGAAGTCTGCATATTTAAGGAGACAATAACTCCTCTCTGAATATGGGGTTCTGGCAGTCACAGAGAAAAAGCATTGAGAATGAGTTTTCTGCATAAGTGACTCTGCAGTGATGGGAGTTAGAAGAACTTGTTGTGTGCTGTTGAAACACAGACGTGCTGTCAAAGGAAGTGGTTCCTGTTTTTCCATTTGCCTTTATCTTTTTGTTTCACTGCAACATCACACATGTACAATGTCAAACTGACGAATACCTTTTGTTTTGTTTTCATCAGTTTAATATTTCATCCCAAACCAAAAAAAAAAAACGTATCGGATCATTTGACTAAACCCCTTTTTTTTGCATGTGCCATCTTTTAGGATAAATCTTTTTTAGGCTGCTAAATGTTTGACGCGGTATGCAGACTGTTTAATTTTGGCCAATGTTTGAGAAATATTCAAAAAAAGTAACAAGTGACAAAAAAAAAGTAGCAGATTTGATGTCATCTTAATAGCTGTGTGGTGTTTTTGTTTTTTGTTTTTTTTTGGTCAAAGCTGTCATTTGTGAGAAATTTTCATTCAAATTTAGAAATTCCATCTAAAAACCTTCATGAAGTTGTTACTGAAGTGAGAGTGACTGCAGAACTTCCTCTGCCAAAAAATACAACTACAGCAAATTAAAAGTCTTAAAAAGCTTCCTGGTGACATCAAGTTTTTTTCAAAATAAAAGGAAGCCTTCCTCAATGAAAACATTCCAAGTTGTTTTTGTATGTGATTGTATTAAATCTCTGTCATTAGGGGCTCATTTGATGAATCTGATAGGAAACAGTTAATCATCCCACCATGTTTGTGCTCGTTCCCATCAAACTTCAGATGATTGTGTCGTCTGTGCTCATAGTGAGGAGGTAGGGATATGAAGGTAAAGATACAGTTTCTGTGGTGACAGGGGAGGGGGCAATTGATCCTGCACTTTCTTTATCCCACCATATTTTAACAGTAGCTCTAAAACTGTAAATGCATTTTCCCCGCCAACAGAGTGGAATATTTTCTGTGTTTTTTTTTCCTGCCTCTGCAGCCGCCGCTGTTCATTTAAGGAGGATTACTAGTGACTGAACTAACCAGCAATGTTTTATTCTGTCGACAAACCTGTCTGACCATGAGCTGACATGTCCCTGCCTACCTTCCATGTTTTCATGGTTTAAACTGTAATGCTTAAAAAAATCATTTATATTTGTAACGCTTTAAGTTTATTTGTATTCTTGGTAACAAAAAAAAATGGTTATGCATACTCTCCTTCCATAATATATATGTCATGTAATATGGTACTGAGTAATAGCCTCTTTGTTATATAAACTGATTCAGAAAGATGTGTCGTTTCTTTGTCATTTTATGAAATATTTACACACTGATGGGAAACATACAAGATGTCAATGACAGTAATTCATTTTTTTTTTTTTTTATAAAAACATGTTCCTTAGTCAAAAATAGAAATCCTATTACATTTTATTGATACATTTCAGGAGAAATAAACACTTTTCAATCATAAATTTGTTCAATACATTTATAGATATTTTTTACAGAAATTCTAAAAAAAAAAAATAGCTGATTATTAACCCTGGAGAACCCTCAGGGTCAAATTCGGCCCTTGCTTTTTATTAATTTATTTATTTTGGCTATTGTTAATTGTTGCTTCCGAAAATGAACAAAAAAAACCTAAATTTGTTTAGTAAATTTTATAAAGCCCCAAAGAAAATTGTTGTTCAAGTTTCCAGGGTTAAATGAAATTTGAACAGTTGTTTATCAGAGAAGAGCTGTAACCTATTTTTAACCCCTAGATGCCTGCATTAATTTCCCACTATGACAAAAATAAATAAATAACTTTATTTCATCTCTAAAGTAGAGATGAAATAAAGTACATTTGGAGCTGTAAAGGTTTGATGTGTATTTGAATCAAAAGTGTCAATCACATTAGCCATTATTTAAAGTTGTCATTATTTTTGTATTGTGTTAGCTGTCTGTAGCTGTAAAAAAAAAAAAAAAACAAACATATGAGCTCACAAGGCTGAAAAGTTTGGGTTATTGTACTGGAATCCTGTCATAGATCTGCAGGGAAACCCTGAGGAGATCTGATGAAAAGCAAATATTTGTTCCTATATATATGTGTGTGTGTATACATATATAAATATATTCATTGTCTGAGTTCAACTTCTTAAAAAAAGTGTAATTTTTACTCTAACCTGAGCCTGAGCTGAAATGCATTTTCATGTTTCGTTCCAACTTGTGAAATAATAGTGGATCTGTTTCAGTGTGTTCCTCCCCACCTTTGTGTGCGCTCCCGTCTGCTTATCTGAGCTACAGCGGCGGGTGTCAAGTTGCAGGGCAGAGCTGCTGCTGTCCGAGCCCCTTAGCGTGAGAGCAACCCCCACCATCACCACCTTGCATTCTCAAATCCACTGGCATGTTCTCCCTGCATGTGCCATGTCCCACTTTCCCACTGCAACATGACATCATAAAATAAGAACTGACACAGGGAAGTAACCCCCTGGCCAGTCGGGCCTCCTGCCCCCTCCCTGCTCATACACACAACTCTATTCTGGGAATCATGGGACGCATCTTCTTTGAGTCCCTCCTCCCCACGTGCAGCAAGACAGATGGAGGTTCGTCTCTCAACAAGCTGTGATCTGTGTTTAGAGATGTCTGCTGCAGAACACAACTCTAATTAGGTTTATTGTTGATCTTGGGAGGTTCATTTGTTTTTGGCTGCAAGTAAACATGCAAAAGAGGTTAACCTAGTTCCTTGGAAGATCCCCGTGCTGCAGCTGTAAAGTAGATCTTTTTCTTTTTGTAAATCTTTCCAGGTGATTTAGAAAGATTATTCCTGCGCAATGTATTTGTCTGGTTGGCTGCAATTGCGGTTTGTAGCAAAGAAGGAGATCTTTCTTGGCTGCGATGGAATGTGGTTCTCCTAATGAGTTTTGACTGTGAATGTGTGCATGGCCTTTTGTTTTAACACATTCTTTAAGTAGGTAGCCTTGTCAAAAACTAACAGGTGAGCCAAACCCACACAAGTCCTGTTTTTCTCCATGCTGCGTTAGGTCATGTTTCTAATGCATCTGGGAACAGATTAGCATTTGAGTTGACTAAACCATTTACTGTTACAAGTAAAAAAGGACAACATTATAAATAAAAATATTGAAGCAGGTTTACAGATGAAGGAGAGGGAGGGAGGGGGCAGGAGGCCAGACTGATCAGGAGGTTACTTCTCTGGGTCAGCTGTCACCTTCACTACAACATAATTAGGCTTCATTCTACAGTCTCGCAAAAAATGCAAACAATATGGAAATAACAAGAAGACAATTGCAGTTCACCGTCATGATTCAGTCAAAAGAGAAACTTTATTCAAATGGCACAGTGAAGTAAACACAAGAATTTGATAACATATACACATATATGTATGTATTACAGATAAAAACAAAAAAACACCCCCTCACCCATCCTCGGGTCCTCTACCAGAAACCTGGGAGCTTGAGGGTCCTTTGCAGTATTTTAGCTCTTCCTAAATATTGACTTCAAACTGACATGCTAATAATATGCCATAGAATTTTTTTTACTGCTTTTCTGGACTGAATTACAAAAATGATGCATGAGGTGAAAGGTTTTATGAGTTCATAATTGAATGTAAAATTTGACTTTTAACATGGGTAGCAATGAGAAATGACTCCCTTCTGACAACAACCTCCAGAGGACATTTGAAAAACAACAATTTTGTATGTATGGTTTAAATGTATGAATTCATTCAGCCATTATTTATTCCAGCTTTGTATTTATTAGGGTCAAAAGGGTTGCTGTTTCCAAGCTACCAAAGGGTGAAGGCAGAGTTTTTTAGAAAATCTTCAAGCTGAAATTGTATATTCTGATTTCTTCCAGCAGTTAGAAAGTCTGTTGATGTTTTAGCCAACATTCTTTTCTGAACCTCCTCATCAAGACAAAAACAAAGTAACTTTCCTCTCCCTCTGTGTTTTGATCAGGTTTTCCTGTCAATCAAACACTCCACACATCAATTATGAACAATAGCGAAAACAAACTTGTCCCATTTTGCAGCAAAGTTATG
The DNA here is from genome assembly GCA_036245035.1 of Adrianichthys oophorus. Taxonomy (NCBI): domain Eukaryota; kingdom Metazoa; phylum Chordata; class Actinopteri; order Beloniformes; family Adrianichthyidae; genus Adrianichthys; species Adrianichthys oophorus. The sequence continues at coordinate 3,486,475 of BSAI01000162.1, forward strand.
ATTTAACTGAAAATCAAGAGACTTTTGTGGATTGTTTTAATAAAATAAGCCATCATGCAGTGCAGAACAAACACACAGGAGCCTACATATTTCCATATACAGCCATTAGACCCCTAACTCTTTTTTTGCCTATTAAAACGACTTTTTTTTTCTTTTTAATCAAAATTGGAACAAAGCTGTTCTGTTCTTGAATGACTTTTTCCTGTGAAGGATCAGCTTCCATTATAAATGACATGAAATGATTTTAATGTCCATCAATCTTCAGGGTTTTGAGGTGCTGCCTTTTTTTGAGCTGTCATCAGGAAAGACCCCCCCCCCAAAAAAAAAAAAAAAAAAAGAAAAAGAAAAAAGGAAGGAGACCCAAAAATCTTTGACACTAAAAATAATTTCGAGTAAACCTTCTACATTTTTACAAAATATGTATTTTTGATCGGTAGAAGTTTTTTAAGCAGCTTCTCTTTGTTTCAACTCGATTCATATCAACTATGAATCACATCGTCAACCAAAAATTCCAAAAATTAAGAGTGACTTCACACGTTTGTGATACTGAAATAAATGTTTGATACATCAGATTGTTGCAATGCCAAAGACCCTGCACCAAAACGTAGAAAATCTAAAATTTCAGAACAAAAAAACGACAATTACTTTTTGCTGTTCTGACCTTTAATGAATCCACTAATGATTATGCTGTTGAACTCCACACACTGACTTCTATCTATTCCCCAGTTTGCAGTGCTCGGCTGCATGCATCAATCTCTCTGCCTGACACAGTTTTGTTCCTCCATTGCAGCTCCTCTGGCATTCTCCCCAGACACTCAAACCAATGATCTGCCCTCTTTGTCCAGTTTTTCTCCCTCTGTCTTTTTCTCAGTCTTGCAATCACTGGAAATCACTTGTCACCATATTTGTCCAATCTGCTCAGCCAGTGTTACTACTTCCAAATCGATATGTCCTTTCAGTGCAAAGAATTCCATTCATGCGTTTTCTTTGGTGCTACACTTCTGCTACATTAATCTAATGTTGGCCATTTAATAGAAACACACGACTGAGGGTTTAGCTGTGCAAAAGTCAGATTGATGCAAATTATTTTTTATTGATTATTATAGCAGCTGCTGCAAAAAGTCCCATTTTGATCATCTTTTGATACATTGTAAAAGTGTTCCCAGTGGTCTTTTAGATGATACCATTTTTAGCCAAAATCAATGAATCTGGGTCGTTTTCTAGGACATAGTTTCTGCAGAGTGGTAGAAGTTCATTGGAAATTTGCCTCTGAGTTGTGGGCAGAACTGTTGGCACTGAGAAAGCCCACTCCCATTTCCCATCATCCATATGTCTACACTTTCTCCCATTAGCTTACAGCCCCTCACAACATTACTAGTGCAACAAAAAATATTGGAGACATCCAGCTGTACAGTTTTGATCCAGGTTCCAGTTTAGACGAAGAAAACCAAGACGTACATTAATCTAGTTGTCTGCAAGTGGATGTATCGGAATGGAGCGGAGCAGGGAGCTTGTGGCTCGCCGACTGTAGCCTCGACATCACTGCCACAATTTTGTTCCAACACATTTTCTGCTTCTGATTCCCAATTTGAATAAAGAAATACTCAGAAATGCAATTCAAGTCTCATTTTCTTTACAAATGACCTCTATCATTAGAAAATGCCACAAGAACACCAACAAAAAAAAAAGCTTTTCATTGGAGTGGGTCTTTAAGTTGAGCGTTTTTATCCCTCTTTTCTGTTTTACCTATTCTCTTTTCTGACTCAGCCCATCCGTTTCCAGGAGACACATCTCCCACCAGAGAGGGTCAGCTTGAGGAGGCTTCAACCTGTCAGGAAAATTTCACATCCAGCCCCTCACCCCTCCCTTTTTCCTAGCATTTCCTCCATCTCTCATGTCTCCCATGTTGACACCCATCACTTTTCTCTTCCCCTCCTTCTCCCCTCTTCTTCCCATTGGATTCAGATCATTGGGCTAGCCTCCATCTCTTTTCAGGTGCCATCTTTTATGCCTGGCAGATGGAGAGATGATGGACGCACACTGCAAGGAGCGTTGCATATTTATGGTTGTTTATGAGACGGGGGAGAGAAAGAAAGACAGGAGAGTGGCTGAAACCTTTATTTGAGGTAAAATGTTGAACAGCTATGAAGTGAGGAGACTTTCATCTTTCAAACCTGCGTGAGGTCGTGCCTCTTAGGCTATCGAGTTGACAAGACTCTCTTTTAAATAGAGCTGAGATGTGAAAGTGAGGGCGACAGAATGAGATTACCTCTGATTTAGTTAACTTGTCATACAGTAGCAGCCTGAACTGTACATGCCACATTTTACCTCATTCACACTGTGATATCAAAAGGAAAATAAATAACATAAAAATAAAAGGCTGGAAACATTTGATTTAAAAATAGTCAAGATTAGTAAGACAATAACTTGTTTTTTTTTCTGCCTCTGCTATCTTTTGTTATGATTTCCCAATATGATGAAAAACTAGAAAGGAGTGACTCAGTGCACATTCGTTGACATGCCCTACATTGCTTAAGCTCATGCTCTTTGCCCATAGCAGCGCCTACATGCACCAGCCTAAGAATAGAGGTGGGATTGATGGATGTAAAAAGAGAGGAAAGGAGTTTGGTAATTGAGTAAGTACCCTTCTGGATGTAGAAGCCTGAATGAAAAGATCTTTTTTGTTTCCTTAAGAAAATCCTTTCTTTGGATCATTTCACTCAAAAGTACATAAAAGCTCTTTCAAAGTTTCTCTGTGTTCTTTGCCCCCAACCGAAACAGTCCCTGCGGAGAACGCCGAAGCACACAGATGCTCACGTACTCCGTCCTGAAAGAGCAGGATAAAAGGGTTGACCTGGCTGACGTGAATGTGCCAACGCGCACGTGTGTAAAATACAAACACTCATAAAAAATACAGACCATTCCATTCAGACCCTTGATTTTTTTTTTCTGCTCTACACCCTAACCTGAGATTAATAGTGGAAACACAACAACCTCTGTTGCACTGAAAGCTTTAAAAATGTGCAAGCAAGCAAAGTGGACATTTCATCTTTGTGGCACCAGGCAGCAAATAATGGAACCAGAAGACTGGCCATCAACGATAAAGATTCGAGGAGGGGGGATGCATGACTTAACTCAGGACAGGCTTTTCTCCCACTCAGCCATGGAGGAGTGTGAGACTGACAGGATGAACAGGGGCTGCTGCAGCGTGGATACACAGAACACAAAACTGCAGTGTCAGTGCTGAAGCCACACAAACAAGCAGAGAAGTTAAGAAAAAAAAAAAGCACCATTTACTGCACTGATGCAGGAAATGAGCAGTTAAAGCATACAGGACACCCCCACACTAACATAATTGGTTTGCAGTCCTATCTTACTTACTTGCCAGACTCCGTATGTAAGTAAAAAAAAAATACTTAAAAATTAGCACCTCATAGATTTTATGAAGTATTATACAGCATTTGCAGACCTCTGGGACGTTTTTATGCTGATAAAATATGAAAAATTGGGTCTGGGCATGTGCCTGAAGGAAATAATCATCATAGTTTATTCAGTGTCACTTCCAGTCAAATGTATAAACTCCTATTAGATATGTTTCTAAAGGTTTGACTTAGTATTGTTCTTGGCCAACTTTTAAGTTTTTAGGTTTAGATCTTTTTTTTTTTTTTTGTTAACTGTGGTTTAGATGTAAAATATTTTTTTCAAGTATTTGAAACGTTTTTCTCACTATTTTCTCTCTATTTATTTAAAATTGGTTAGCCAAAATCATCAGACTTAAAATTAATGAACGCAAAAAACACAATTTATACCTTTTATATGCCAATTGTGGCTCATCTCTTATTGAGGCTCGTTTCTAAAATCCGGCAGGCGTGAAGAGTGTTTGTTACTGTGAGAAGCCGGTCTCTAATAGTGACCGGGCTCCTTTATTTCTTTAATTCTTCCCCGCACAGTCGCTCAGACGCCGGGTGTTTGTGTTATTTGTGTTGAGAAGACAGCTGCAGAAAAAGGAGCAACAAGAAAACAATTTCCTGGTAGAAGGGCAAAGAAAGTCTTGTTTTAAAGACATTTACAAAAATATTTTAAGTGATCATAAATATGATATTTTTTATTTATAATTTCACTTGTCTAGTTTTTGTAAAGCACTCTGGATTATCTTGTGCTTGAATTATGCTGCACAAATAAACCTGGCTTGTCTGAAATTGTGCATTGCAGAAGTGATTGAAGCGACTTAGAATTGTGTCTTTTATTTTTCCAAAGGTTGGGGAAAAAAAGGCAGAAAAGTTTAAGTTGATTGAAAATATAAGCAAAAAAGTATGTTGAATGTCTGTTATTTCATTTACTTTATTTAATTTGTAATACATTTTTGGCTTTAAACTTAATTTAACCTCTTTTACATTCCTGATTGGACAACTCAGCTGCCATTTTGTTCTCCAATTACATATTTGCATTAGTACATCACAAAAACCCGCTTACAGATAGAAAGCAGATAGAAATAGTTATAGTGTCGAAAAAAAAAGAAAGTGTGCAAATTGTTGCTTACATTGGCAATGTAGACTGCACGCATTTGATTAAACCATAGATAGAAGTTACAAAACATAGAGAAGAAGCGATAATTTGGATCATGTTTAAATGCTTAAAGAATCAGAAATAAAAACTAGATAGGAATCTTGAAAGACAAAGAAGGAGACTGTAGATTCATAAATGTATGGAATCTCATAGACGGCAAAAATATCAACAAATCAAATCTTGTTTTCACCTCTATATAGAAAATGAAATCTTTATAAATTAAGGAAAAATTCAGGTAATCATAAGACGTGTTGTATTTCTGCAAAGTAGAAGCATTTTGTTGAACATTGATGCATGCCCATAGCGTTTTTTTTTTACTTTTATGCAAAATTAAAAAATGCACGTCAAAACAAATGACACATGCCTGTCCATTTCATTTCCCTCGCTATTGTGTGCTTATTGCAGAAATCATGTTTTGAATTTAATGCTTTTATTTTATGTTGTTGGTATGTGAGCTGTCTAAATGCAAGGATGCTGGTCAATAAAAAGTAAAAAATGTTTTTTTCTTCTGTAACTATCCAAAAACACAAACGTTGCATTTTGATGTATTTGTTTTTGTTATGATTTCTGTGTTGCTGTACTTTTTACACACACACACCAAATGATCCCATCAGACCCATAAGAGCCTTTGCAGCCCCAGAAGTAAACGCAGCAGGTGGTGTATAGTTAGTCATTTCTAACCATTTAGGGGTTGGAATGTATAAACAGAAATGGCGTGGGTGGTAAGAAATGATAAGTTGTCTGCTTGTGTCAGAAAGTCTTTCTGTTTTCTGAGAAACTCTCCTTGAACTAGGTAAGCTTCTCTGGCCTTTTAAGTCAGGATTTTGCAAGCTTAATGTCCGATTGCGTTTTTCTGGAAATACCACAGCCGCTAACTGGTGCGTGTTTGTGTAAGGCTTTCTTCAAACAATGTTTTTGGCATTATGTTGAAAGTTTTGCTCTTCGCTTATGTCAGCTACATGACTCTTTAACACCCAGGCTGCTGTCCAATGCAGCAGTGCCTCAAATCAGCACCATTTAAAGAGCTGAGAAATTCCGTTTACCATCAAGAGTAAGTCGCTAATTCTCCCAATTTGATGATTTCTAAGGAAGGATCTCGAGGTGGCTCGTATTAACACGCAACAATGGATGGAGTTCCAGATAATCCAGTCACAGTTTAATCTCTAATTGGGGCGAAAGAACATAGTTACTGTTACTGAGTACAGCTGTTGATGCTGCTACAACATAAATCCATAATCTGACATGTTTCCTCCCATCTTGGAGCGAGCTTGTGGCAGTGACATGTGGCTGCTCATCTGCCTGTGCCCACGTGCCAACACCACTGAGTGCTCATGCTCGTGATGTTCATACCCCAAGATGTGTCCTTCTGAGGAGCAGAGGAAGCAACACAAGGTGACTGTTGATATAAGGATGTAGCATTTGCTCCACTGGGGCGCCTCCCTCATTGGTATTTCATGTCGAGCGCCGCCGCATTTGTCACGTTTCATAAACTTTCTTATTATTCACTGGTGGGGAGTAATTTTTTTCTGCTGCTCGCAGTGAAAGTGAGTTAACACCAAAGAAAGGCCGCTGTCACTCCGATGTCCATCCAGTAATCCTTTTTGCTATTCCTCATGCATGTATTTCCTTATGAGACGGCCAGTTGGGTTAGCGCTGTTCACCAATGGCACAATCCACGTTGGCTCCTGTGTATCTGAGAGGTGATCATCTGTGAATCCCCACCAGGCTGCAGTGCCTCCATGCAGCGTCTCAGGATAATCATGCCTTCTGGAGCTAGGCAAACAGAGTTGTCAGAGCTGACATGCACAGCCATGCCTAAGGGAAACTCCAACTTGAGGAGGAAACTAATTCATCAGTAGGTTTGTGAACCAAAAAGCATCCCGCAGGTCCCGTGGAACTCTGGAGCAGAGGATTTTCTCCCACCGACGCTCATGGCACAGATGAATTGTTAAGCGCTCACCATATGCAGCAGACAGCTCTCCCCACACACGTCCTTGAATATCTTTGTTTCAATAGAGAGGGAACCCATAAAGCTAGCATAGCAGTGAGGGTTTTTAATGTCAAGCAGGTGGCCATGTTCTACTCGGCCAGAAAGCATAAAAAACAGCCTGCCCCCAGCAGCTGCCCGGCCATAAAACATTTATTTTACAATGTCCATGCCTAAAGTTTGCTTCAGGCCACTGGGCCAAGAAAGTAGACCTTGATACATATAAGGAGAACATAAGTCAATGCTGAGCTACAAAACAAAATACATTTTCATCTCACTAGCAGAAAGCAAGTCCCTGTTCGTTCTCACTCTTAAACTACGGGCACACTGGCCATCTGGCGCACGTTCAACACTGCGCTAAATGTAGCTTCTTGAAGTCATGTTTAGCCTATGGTGTTCACACTGGACCAGCAGAGAGGGGCTTCTTTTTCTACTGTTTTCTACTAGCAAATGCCCGCCAGCTACAGTTGGAAGAGGTTTGGTGCCAAATGTCAGTGGGGTACAAATGTGTGAATCTTGCTCCAGGTTTTTTTCTTTCACAGCTCTGTTCCGATATATGAACGACTTGGTATCATAGAATTCCAAACCACAAATAATAATTTCTCCTCCAGGATCAATTTTAAAGCAGCTTGCACTTCCAGGAATTAAAAAGGATGCCATCCATACATGACTATAATCTGATTCCCTGATTGGTCAAAGTTCAACTGTTTGAATGTTCAACGTGCTTTTAATGGCCATACATTTTGTACGTAGAGCTCAAAAACAGTCTTAAAAGTGTTTGTAGATATTTATCTATCTATTTATTGATTATACGCACATTTTTGCTGTTAAAATAGACTTCTCATTGGAATTGATTGCTTGAACGCACATTTCCCAGGGCAGTGTGAATGTAGCTTCAAAGCTCTGGACAATAACAGGATAAGTAGGCAGCATTAAGAGATATTCCTCAAACTTCTTCTGTGACTTTTCTTTTACCCTTCTTCTATTTTCAGAAGATTTATATATTTTTTTGTTCCCAGACCCCAGGCTTCCTCGCTCTCCTACTTTCTCCAGACTAAAGTGCAGGTGAAGTTGTCCCTAAGGTGGTGGATGCATTGGAGCACAAACTGTGCCACAAGGTGGACTGGCGCATTAATGGAGTCCAGTTAGAACGGCTGACCTGTAAAGCAGTACGGTCAGATGCTCGGTGAGTGCACGGCTGCTGTAAATCCCAAACAAGCATACCCCTGTCTCGCTCTTTCTCTTCTTTCCGTCACGCCTATCAAGCTGCGGCTCCCATCGTTCAGCAGCCCATGTGCTGCTACTAGGACAACGTCAAGACTTGATTCTAGAAGGCTGACAGTGCGGTCAATAGAGTTGGAATGTTTAAGATGGAGGATGTGATCACCACTGTTTCACCCACTTTTTAGCCAATGATGACAAAAAAAAGAATAATTCCACCTTTGAGGGATACATCTGTGTTCTAAGGCTAAGACAAGATTAAAGTAAGTTAGATTTATGACCAACACGAAGCTGGTGACCAAGACTGAAGACCCCTGGGATACCATTATCTATGAAGTTTGGATTTGTGGGTCTGTGTGTTCTTAACCTTTAGCTCTGTGTTCATTTGGGATCAATATATTTCAGACCAAAGAAAAAAAGCACTTTTGTGGACTCTGTTCGTTTCTTCTGTGGATTCAAACTATCAGAGTTACATATTAAAGCCCTCCATTAAAACACGAAAACGCCTCTGGGCTAAAAGCGCAAATAATGAATTCAATGATCACACAGAATATGGTCATAAACACGTCTTTGCAGTTCTGTCACGATTTTTTTTCCCTGACAGCCGGCCTCAGGTCACCTTTATACATGTTATGTATCCATCCCTGTGCCCGTGTCTAACCCCACCTCCAGAATTTACTTTCAATAATGTATAAAAGAGGGCACCGACTTTGCTTGTATCGTCAGCATGAAGAGACGATCCCTGACACCTGGAGGCTGCTCAGGGCTCACTCTGAATGATAATGGCCTCCTGCTTTTTGATGAATTATTCAATTCAAATTGTTCTGCAAACAAACATATTTGTTAACACAGTTGAGTCTTGAGTGAAATCCGGTGTTTATCAATAATTAATTCTCACTGTAGATAACGATAAAGGTTTTGGTCAGTTGCTACTTTTTTATTAATAGAACTCCAACAAAATGAAATAACTTCCTGTATACCTATAGCATGCTATAGGTAACTACCTATATATATATTCATGTTTAGAAATACATGTAAAATACATGTCTACCACATATTTAAGAGTGTCTGGGATCTATGACTTAGCCCTGATAAATAAAATGACTAGCTGCATGAAAAAAGTAAAACTAGTTCTCCCCCTTGCCTGCAATAATTTATCTCTACAAGGTTTAGGTCATCTGCTAGAAGCCTTGGAGCTTGAGGGACCTGACAGAGCACAGAGATCAGATGTTGTTCTTGAAATCTGGTGGAAACACCCTTTGCTGTCTGCTGTAGTCAATCCCAGCCTCCCCCGATCTTGTACTTAGGACCTGTTCCTGTGCTATCGTTTTTGTTCTTCTCTAACTTAGTTTTCTTTCTTTGCTTTACTTGTTTTTTTTTTTTTTTCGTTTGGGTTCTGTGTGTATCTCTCTCACACAGGCATTATTTCAGCTTTTGTTATGATCAGCCAATAGATGTTACCATGTCAGGCATTTATGTGTTTATCTCTTTGACCCTCAAAAGACGCAGATTTCAGAAGGTAGCAGTTTCTTAATATTACATTGTTCTGAATTCAGATTTTACATCAAAAATAAATAAGCCTGATTTGAAAAATATGCTTGAATTTATTGCTTAATTTTCTACTCCAAACAACAATTTTTTTTTTTTTTCATTTTAGGAAAACATCAAATTTTACCATTTAAAAAAGTTTGGTTTTCATTGGCAGGTTTGTGGACCTCTTGATCGGCTCAACAAAACCAGTCCTTTACTTTGTTCAACTACTTTGTGGGAATTAATGGAGATTTGCTCCCTTCTGCAACCTGTCTCTAGTGGTGGAACTGCATTGCCTTGTGTTTTAGCTTGCATCATATTAAAGCACAATGTTTGGGGTCTTGATCGCACCCTGTTGCCTATTTTATAACTCTTTGACCCGGAGCTTTAATGCCAGTGTTTACATTCTTTGAACTACTGTAGCTCTTCAACCGTTTATACAGCAGATTCTGAGGTGGAGAAAAGCAGCTTTGAGCTGGTATTCAACACTCTAGAGTAGTGAAGTGCGAATTCTGCCATGGAGAAATACGCAGTGCCGCGTGTCAATGCAAAGGCTATATGGAAAGCTGCCTTTCTCTGTGTCAGAATTAGTGAATTCGTGTCAATAGTTTGAATGGTCGAGGAGTTACGGTATGTCAAAGAGTGTGCGTTGCCATCAACATTTTCTGTGTTAAATGGCCATGGGCAGGATAGATCAAGCTCTGGTCAACATGCCCATTCTATTTAAGGCATTATTTTTAGCATTTAAAATTGTCTGATTGGTATTAGATATTATTAACCAAGTTTAGAATGTGTCCATGGTCCTAACATCTGTTTGTTCTACCTAATTTGACTTCAAGTCCATCTTCTACATTTGAGGCCTCCACTACTTTTCATTCCCCTTTCCGTTTGCCCCTCTCTAGGTTTTATCTGATTAGGTTTTGAAAAAGTACTTCTTGTTGTAGATTAATTCAATTTCACCTCAAATTGATTTAGTTAACAAGGATTTACAATTTGGGTTATCTTGCTAAGACCAGATCATTCCATGACATGTTATCCTAACCTTTTTTTTTCATAATCAAAATCAAGAGTATTTTTTTCTTGGTGAGTTTATAGTTGCCTTATTTCCAACCATGTATCTTCTGCCTCAGTATTTTCCTTATCAAATATCTTGCACGGAAACATTGTGTCAATATTGTTACAGTTATACCAAAAATACTGCAGTATTTGCCTGTTGAGAGAGTGGGAACTGAACATCAACAATAAACTTGTTTAAAAAGATTAAAGACTTGTGCAATAATGTTTGAAAAAAAGGTCCCTTATTATTCATGGCTTGGATGTCATCATTCACTCTAAACTTTCTATTCTTCTATTGTCGTCCTCATTGTGATCTCTTCGTACTTAGGCCCTTTGATTGATTGAATATCAATGTCAGCCTGCAGTCCTGGTGACATGTCTGTGATTGGGTTGATTAATATTTGATTTTCCCTTTAACGCCCCATCCCGTCTTTTTTTTCCCTTCTTTCCTCTGCCCCCGGTGTCAGAGTGAGAGAACAGGAAGGCTGCACAGTGAATATCAAGGGGCTGATTGGGGCTGTCACTGTGGACCTTGGTGCACCTTAGTTGCCAGATGTGCTTGTCCATTGGTGTCAGCAGTGGGATTGGTCTCCGGGGTTCGGAAGGGTTTGTCGAGGTGGACAGACGGAGGAGATTGCCAGGAATAGTGTTGTCCTTCACCGTGGCCTGCCAGTCACTCTGTCTTTTTCTTTGTTCATCACTGCCAGTCGGCTGCTAACGCTTTAGTGTCTGATGACAATACCTTTCCCAATGGAGCCATCTCCCTGGGTGCACGGTTCACCTGAAATAAATATCCTGCAGTCTCCCACCCCTTTGATTGACAATCAATGAGTTATTTTGTAATGACGCTGCAAACATTAGATGTGCTTGCTATGGACAGCATTGTCCATCCCTGGTGAATTTATCCCAAAGGAGCACTCAGGTCGATAAAAGCCAACAGCTCAGGAATTAAAGACTTTTTTTCCCTCTTTTTTTGTGCTATTGATTGTGTCTGTTGCAGAGTGCTATTCAAATGGGATACTGTGTGAGGGAAATAAATAACAAGGTATAAATGCAGAGCCATATGAAGGTTGGGGCCTTGAGGTTTTTTATCTTTACTTTGTCCTGTACCTCTGTTTTTCCTCGGGGTAATGAATAGAGGCTCTTCAGTTTTGAAGCATGCTAAGGGCACCTTCTAAAATTTTTGTTGTACTCAGACCTTGGAGAGCTCATTTAGAAGCTACTTTTGTATCACTCATAAGCAGTAAGGTGGTGCTTGTTGCTATGGAGCAACTGACAGAATATGGAGACCATGTGTGCATTGCTGAATGTGTCTTGGTGCTGATATATGCTGTATGCTCTATGTGTTAAATCATCCCAGCACCAAGGTTTGTGTGTGTTTCGAGGCAGCCAGCAGAGCCGGGGGAACATCTGCACACAGTGGCACAGGCCTTCTGCCTTTACACACGGCTCCTGCGGAGCAACGCTTCACGGCTTAGCAGGCTGTGACCTCCCAGAGGCTCTGGGGGAGCTCTTCCTCTTAAAAGCCAGCTGTGCCTCATACTTCCTGCCCGCCCAGTAGTCCACAGTCCAGCTGTTCACCTGAGAAGCTTGGTGCACAACCCTCTCATTCTTCCCATTTATATTTGTGGGAAAAGGATTGTGTAGATTTAAAAAAAAGCATGGAGTACAACAAAAAAAAGTCCTCCCTGAATTCAAAGCTGTGCATAAGTAGTTCCTAATTAAATGCAATCATGCTTTGCACATTTTCTTTGATACGGTACAAAAGTAGAAAGCGTTTATATTTCTTATGTAGGTTTCACTGCTGCGTGTGACCTCCAGTTTAATATTTGAATGTTTAATCACTCTACCTGTCTTCCAGACATCTGAGTCCACTTTTACTGCTTTTGATCTGGTTTCCTTTTAAAATGTCACAGTCTTTGAGATGCAAATAAAAATAGATTATCTCTAAAAAAGATGTCCCATTTTCTTAATTAGATAAGTGTGTTTGTGCATGTAATGAGGAGACTCAGAGTAAACTGAATAATGTGTGTGGTGGGGGGTGGTGGGGATCAGAGCACACCATGGCATCTTTGATTTACTTCAGAGCCTCACTCAAGGATGCACTCTGAGCTGTAATATGGTGAACTGGGTAACCCCAAAAACACGGGTGAAAGGTCACATTGAGCTGGAGGATATTCCAACTGCAGATGAAGTCAATACCTGGACAGGTTGAGGCTTTTTCTTCTCAAATAAATCATCTTTTTTGGTGCTTCCATTTTTTTTTGAGCCTCTGGAAGTGGAACCAATTTTCAAGATTGATTTTGTGTTTCAAGCAAAGGATTGCATGATATGGTCATTTGTGAGCATTTTCTGTGGCCTGGTACTCAATCAGAGCTTTTAATCATATTAGGCATGGTGATAATGTTAGTCAACATGATTAAGACAGTTGTCTGCCAATGAAGTGTGGTGCAAATCAGCACAATGTTAGAGAGAAACCACTAACTTTAAATAAGAACAAAGTTTTTAGGGTTTTCTTTGGTAAACATATGGTGTACTATTTTATCCTAATAAAAAAATCTAGTTTATATTTCAATGGTGAAGAACTTGATATTTCTAAAAAGTGATTTTGCAAATTTGCAATCCTCCCACTCCTCTTAAGATCGCTTTGTTTAGTTTCTTCTGGAGGAAAATTGTAACCCCTTGTTAAGATGATGTGTTGAAGTAGACCTCAAAGTACAACAGCATCTTTTCTGTCAAATAGCAAATACAAATTTCTTCCTCTGGCATGGTAGCTGGGTTCTTCCAATGAGCTTTTGCATAAAAGCAGCTCCTCCCTCAGCTATCCCTTTGGACCAGGAAGTACTCCACAGGTAAGAAACCAGAAAGGAAATAAAATTAAACAAAACGATAAGTAATACTAGAGATAACAGAACAAGAACACCATGTGTGTTCTGAACAAGAGGTAATCAAATAATTAAACTGATTAAAACAATTTCTTCATGTATATATGTGCTGTCGAGGTGTCTTGGCTGTAACTGAAAACATTAAAATGTTGATGTGGGAGAATGTGTAGATTGTAGCCTTCTCTGTGTGACAGTGGACACTGCTATAGCACTTTTTTTTTACTGTTTGGAGCATTCCTGGACTGCAAGGATCAGATTGTTTTTAGCAATTCTCCTTTCCTTCTGTACATTTGGGCAAATAGGTCAACCCTGCCACATGCTCAAAAACTTACCAAAATTAGCACGCACCTGGTGAAAGGGAATTTTAGGCATAGTGAACCCCCCCCCCCAAATAATAATAACAAATAAATAAAATAAAATTTAAAAAATGACTTCACAGCAAGAGAACCCATCAGAAAAATAAATCTCGTGGGGAGCTTGGAAAAGTGGGTTTCTCCTGTTGCTTGCACATTTTTTACCAGAATATATTGTAATTGACCCAAGTTGAATATGATATTGACAACTTGTGTATCTTAAAGGGTCATTGAAATTTACTTTTTGTTCTTTGATGATCAGTTCACTCAAGTAGCAGCTTTTCCAGCCAAAAAAAAGTGGAGAGGCTAACCCTTATGATGGGAAGACAAAGAGTCCACCCTTTTGTGACTCCATAATACATGAAATTTGATATGATATATAAAGTTCTGCCATCACTGTCACATAATTTATGAGCAGCCTTGTTTAATTTGTCCATGGTTTAATGTGGTCCATATATGTGGAGTACTCTACAATCAACAACTTGCAGCAGCAGCTGACTGAATTCCACACATCCTTTGACACTGACACCTTCCCTTTCATCGGTCTCATCTACATGACCCCACAATTAAACTTATAAGTGAAAATGGCAGCTTCTCAATGCCATTTTAATGAGCACCATGTTGAGCAGGGGAATTTGTTCATGAATAATTGTTAATGGACTTCTCCTGATCCCCTGAACAGAGGGAGGAAAATTAGTAAAACATACCTGAACTTCATAATTGGGTTCACAATAGTAACAAGCTAAACTTTCTTTTCAGTCATGTCAAGGTTTTGCAGAAAAAATATGATGCTTTTCAGGCTTGTGGCTGTCACTCACTATATTTGTTCAAGTTTAAAACTGCACGGTGTGGTTGTCTTTGCAAAAACATAGTTCTTGTCATAAAACAGCCTCAAAACTGGAAACTTACAGAAACAATATAAGTACAACATGACTTTATCAACTATATTTTATTTACATTTTTTTCACTGCATTTACTGCTGATTTTGGCCGGACACCTCCTACAAAATGAATGATGCACCGTGGAGTTTGAAGGACCTTACATATAACATACATTTGAAAATCGTCCCTTCATCGATGGTGGGGAAAATACAGCATTCACAGTCCATGGAAATAAAGCCATAAGAGCTTGAACTATAATCTATAAACATACATGTTGATTTAGTCTAAATTTACTCAAACTCTAATAATTACTTTTCGAGTAAAGCAGGAAGAATCCTAATTAAATAACACATTAGAAAGTGTAGAATAACAGTGGGAGGTGTCCTGCAGGGAATCCTGCAGATTAATTCTGCCCTTTACTAAAAGGAAAAGTGTGAGCCATGTAGTGACACATCTCAGGAAACATCATCCCTTCCAACATATGCGTGACATCACTTAGCAGCATGTAGAAGGTCATCGTAGTAACAGCTACATGTGTGCTGCTTCTCTGAGTGGAAAGCAAAAACCAGAAATACAGATATCTTCGCCAATATCAGAACTTCTTTGAAAGAACTATAATGGTTGAAGAATGGCCTGTTGGAGGCCGTCCATGTGGTGAAGTTATGTTCAAATAAAGGGATACAACGTACATTTTAAACAAAAGCTCTTACAATTTCAAATAATGTTGAATCTTTGCACATGACAGTTGTAATCTTCAGACAAATCATGACAAACTCCAGTATCTGTTTATGTGAATTCACTAAAAATGTGCTCTCATTTGCTGAAGGGACCCAGTTTTTAGTTGGATATTTGAGGATGTTTGTTTCTTTGTTTTTTTGCTGTACATTTACATTAGATTCTGGTTTCTGTTCTTCCTGCACTTTGGAGAAACCTGGAGACATCTTAAAGAGAGATCAGTGCTCCTAAGTCAAGAGAACAACCCTGCTGCTGTTTAAGGGAAGGTCAAACCCAATGTATAGTCCAGATTTTCTTCTAAAATTAGGACAACTGTATGTCACCACATTGTCTTGTCACATTATGTTTCCTTGAAATTTGAAAACAGTTTAGTGGAAACAGGCAAAATGACACTCAACTGTATAAACTGCAAAGTTGAGGAACATGTTTGTAATCAATGGATCACAGAGGTTAAACTTACTTTTAAAAATAGTTAGAAAAGCAGTTTTTCTGTTTGAGTGCTTATTATCACTTTTTAATCATGACATGTTTTTCTTTTCATTTGCGAGCAAGGTTCTTTATTCTTGAGTTTGTAAAAAGGATTATTTTGTCTCAAGGAAAGCCATCCTCTTCAACTCACCAAAATAAAAAAAAGAAAACAATATCTCCTACTTTGCATGTCATATTCAACAGCTACACCCCCAAAACAGCTTTTTTTAGACTCCCTGACACTGCTTGAAACATTTCCTGTGTTATAGTTTGAGCATTTCTCTCCACATCTGACTTCTGTGTGGTTGGCTTCTTAAAGATCCAGTCCAATAAATTGTAATTTTTGGTGTTTTTAACATGTCCTTGTAGCATTTTTCTCTTGAAAATTAAGCTTAAAATTGCATTTCTGCTTTATTCAAATTGCGAATCTGAATTGGGATCAGATGAAAAATGCCGTTTGAAAAAGCTTGTATTTGTGTGTAGGTGCCACAGTCAGCACGCCTTGAACTCCCTGCTCCGCTTAATTCTGATGCATCCACTTGCAGAAAAAAAGATTGATGTATGTCTTTGTTTTCCTCATCTGAGCTGGCATCTGACTCAAAGCTGTACGGCTGGATGGCTCTGATATTGTTCGCCATTTTAGTTGCACCGGAAACGTTAGGTTGAGCTTGTGAGGGGCTGTAAGCTAGTGGGAGAACATGTAAACAAAGGGATGACAGGAAGTGGAAGCAGGCTTACAGCAACACTCACTCCCACAACTCGGAGGCAAATTTCTAATGAACTCCTGCTGCTCTGAAGCAACTATGTCTTAGAAAAACAGCACAAGTTTCTTTTTAAACAGAATAATAATTAAATAATAAAATTTAATTAAATAATTAAAAGACCACTGGGAACACTTGTAAAATAGATCAAAACATATTGCCTATACATCTAAAAAGTCAAAAAGTTCATGCTAGACAGTTAGAGATAATTGTGTGTACAAGTGTTTTATGGCCACAGGAGTTAAAGAAAGATTCAAGTTTCTTCTAAACGTAAACTTTTTCTTATCAAGAACATTGAGATTTTAGCCTGATTGTGTCTAATAGTTGAGGGAACATTTTTTTTTTTTTTTGATAAAAGTAATGGAAGTTCGTGATGCACAGACGAATCAGTTAGGCACTTAGGTCAGAACTGTCTGAGTTCACACATTGGTGTTGGTATATTTGCCTGTCAGACCACACAGTCACTTGTTCTGAACAGCCAAAGAGTTTTTATGAACCTGACCTTAAGTTTGTATCATTCTCCTCTAAAAATAGTCATGGGGAGATGCTGCCCTTCTCTTATCCTCTCACAGAGAAAGGTGAAGATCTTTACCATCGTTAGGCAGTCACAACAGGAGATGATCACTACTCTTCCTTGTAAATTTAAAAGACTTCTCATGTGTGATACAACGCTGGACAGTCTCTGTACATTGGGATGTAAAGGGAGCAGTTTTTTTAAGGTGGCTTAACAAATGTGAAATAAAGAACCTAAAGGCAGAAGCTCTAGGAAATCATCAACAGCACATGAGGATGTTTATTTCATATGATGTTGAAAATCAAACAAAAACGAAGCAAACAACAAAACATCTAAACTGAGAAATAATTTTTATTTAACCAAATTTTTACTTTTTCTGACAGTCATTTTCCTCTGTCCTTCAGTCTTTGTTTATCTTAGAATCACTTTATTCTAAAAGTCATTTAGGAAGAAGAAAATAGCAATGAGCTTTAAAAACTTTTTTGTGTGTGGATTTCTTATGAAAGTAAAACCTTGTGTTTGTATGATGGACATGTATTTTTATCTTTGCATTTCTACTAAAGGTATCCTTAAGAAAACAATAGTTCTCACTCATTACACTGTAAAAACAGGCCCCTTAGAAATTATTTAAAAAATGTTTACCCCATTTGGCAGATTAACAAAAAAAAAAAACATCCGCCAATAGAGTAAAAAAAAATTATAAGTCACTAGGACATTTTTCTCAAACTAAGAACATTTCACTACTGAAAAACTTTTGTGATAAAAAATAGTTTTCTTGCAAAACAGAAAATAATTTTTTTTCTTCAAAAAAAGGTTTTTTTCGTTCTTAAGATTCACTTTTTGCAGTTTACAAGGAAAAGACATTCCTCGATTACAACAAAATTCAACAAATTTATGTGATTTCATGTTTTTTTCTGGATCAGAAATGGACAAAACCATCAGTCTGTCATACTTTGAAATTAGTTTTTTGTTGAGCAAAATAAATCAAACTGCATGGACGTTACAGCTCAACCTTATTTTTGGTTTATAAATCTTGTAGCTGTTCTTTGATTTTGTGCATCTTGTTTGGTGAATGAAAGATGACTGGGCAAGGAGTGCTGCAGTGCAAACCACTCGTTTCGTTTTAAAATTGTATGGCATCATGCTAAAAAGTGGATCATTTATTTATTTATTTGCAGCCAAACTTTGTGCTGACTTGATTAGAAGGTGGTCCATCCCAACATGGGGGTGAGCTGGGGCTGCAGAAAGTAATCTGTTTTGCAGAAAAAACTCCAATATCCACGCCATAGTAAGCCAGTGGCTTTGAGTTGTTGCCTCACTTAAAAACTAGTGAGACATCCATTGCATGTAAAGGCGCACTAATAGACCCCAGTGGGGCATTGTTCCTATTCCACTCATGATGAAGGCATCCGCTCTCTCCTTCCCTGTCCCTCTTTCTCACATAGTGTCTTTCTCAGTCTTGATATTTTCCTCTAGGCTCTGCTCTGCCTGTGGGCCTGTGAAATGTCTCAGTCTGGGGCGAAGGCCCCCTTGTCCCTCTGGAAGCCATTAGAGAACCTTTATGGATATGTGCTGAAAGGACGCTTTTTTTAGGGTGGGGACTGAGTGGGAGGCTCATTCACAGAGGTTTATGGGGAATGCAATCATTTGCCTTGGATGCTCTTTCGAACCACCCATGACTGCTAAGATTTTGATGCAGTGCTTTAAAGTACTGTTTTATTTATTTCAAGGCAATCCTTTTTTTTTTTTTGATTCTGGTGGTGACAACTGTGTTTTAGTAAAATACCTTTATAGATGTTTTTCTGTCTCCACATGCAAACCTAAATTGCCTTAAAATTGTCTTGAAATTGCCAGACTGACATAGCTTTTCCCCTCCATCCATTTCCCAATACATTCTGTTTTTATCCGTCTTTTCTTTTTTTCATTTTAGGGGCAGAGAACTATATGTAACTAGAGGCACAAACTGGGTGAGTGCATTGTGTCATAAGTAGTGCCAGAAGCAAGTGGATTTCTGAAAGAAGGGTAGATGCAACAGGGTTCAATTACCGCAGCTTTTATGCATTCTGTCCCCATGAAAAAAATATCACATATTTTAAAAGCATGCACGTAAAATTGAGCTGTGCTTAAATATTCAAGATGCTCTTGAAGAGATTGTAGCCTGAAGAACACCACTTTAGCTGTGGCACCTGACCTCCAACTCTGAGTATGAACTCCGGCTAGTTACTATATAGACAGCAGTGCTTTTAGCACTGATCCTGCGGGGTTATTTTTACCTGTCGTCTGACTGATATCTTTGATAGTGAGAGTTGTTATTGAAACTGCAGTAGGAGGCAGCCCGAACCCTTTTTTTTTAACTAATTAAATATGGAGAGCCAAATGTTTTCATTGCTACCTGATGGTTTGGACTGCAGGCCTGCCAGCATCAGAGGAGTCCTCAGGAATCATGCTGCTGGGAACAGGAGTCCTTGCAATACAAAGGAGGCGGGGGTCTCGCTTGTATCACTACAAAGGCTCATCCAGGCCACAGAGGTGCTTTAAAGGTTCTCCCGACTCAAACAATCAATCAGAGTTCAATGTAATTACAGGTGTAATTACACCCGGGGAGTCATGGCACTGAGCTGTTCACAAGCCCTTTCCCTCAATTTTACCTTCACCTCTTTTGCCAAGTCTGACCCCCCCCTTTTTCAATTCCTTCCAGCACCTCAATCATCCTCATCCTTCCTCACTTGCACCCATCCAATTTCTTCTTCTTCTTACCTTTGCGCCTGATCATCCATTTGGCCCCAATTTGAGCCTGTCAGTGTTTCCAGGCACCAACTTTGAACACTAGAATATTCACATACATCACACTCTGCTGCAGAGACGATGGATGGGAGGCGGCCAGGATTGTGTCTGTGGGGGCAAAGAGACTATGTAGAACACAGTATGTGGATAAAGTAATGATTTCTCCTTCACACATCCCTTGCTAATTAGTGCAGGCTGCCTGCTGCCTTGAAAGGGGGAAGTGTCCAAGGAGCCCCTGCCATTTGTCTTCCAGAATCACCAACAAAGAATTCACACTGCTCCCAAATCTTGCAGATACTGGACAGAACTGAGCCTCTACCTGACAGCGGCCACCTGTCTCTTTGATTTACTGATTGCAATGATCATTTTTAGCCACACTCCTCGCCGCAGCCACTCAACAGGGATGTAGCACAAGCAGCAGCCCACTTCACATCCCATAGGAGCCTCTCACTGTACTCCTTCTGTGTCTCCATCCACAACACAGATGTGCCCACCATCATTTCCCCATCATCTCTTTTTTTGTGACCTCCCCACTTCCTCATAAATGTTGTTTTTCCATCCCCCGTGCATTTGGAGGGCTGTCAGCACAGTGGTGACATCATTTCGCCTTCATCAAGCTGTAGCTAATACAGAGTAAAAATGTGACAGTTCGTGAAAAAGAAGAGCCCATGTCCATTTTCAACATGTAAAACAATAATCTATTAAAGACCTACTCCAATGAAAATCATGCTTTGGTGTTTTTTAGCAAGTTCTTGTGACATTTTTCTCATGATGGAACTTAAATTTGCATTTCTGAGTATTTCTTTACTCAAATCATTGTGAATTAGGAGCAAATGAAAAATGCAGTTGGAAAAAGCTTGTAGTCGTTACGTAGGGTGCAATAATCGGTTGGCTACAAGCTTTTTACGTCTTTGTTTTCCTTGTCTGAACTGGCAGCTTTTTGGCATAATCATAATGGAAACACGACAAGGAGCAATTTTAAAATGGATCAGAAGATCGGAGTGGGACTTTAACAGATGTTGAAAGTTTATAGTTTTCTATTAATATTTTTGCAAGAAATCAGCTGAGCGAATCCTGAGATAAGCTCAAAAAAGTAGTTTTAATGCCTTTCACAATAAAATGCAGCTGCTTGACTTTGTGAAGAACAAGCAGAGAGCACCTTTAATACATATGTAATACATGTTTTTGTCTGTGTGTGTGCATGTGTGTGTGAATCCTATTAACATTATTTAGCCTGGGGTACATCTCATCACCATAGCAGCTCTATCTGACAAGTCTGCCATGGCATGACAAAGAAGCCAATCATTAATGTCAGCCAGAAGAGAAAAAAAAAACAGAGCGCTTCGCTGAAAGTGCTCCTTAGTAATGATGTCCATTTCTTGTGTAGCATTCTGTACTTTTCCCTACTGGGCTAATAAGATGAACTTCATTGATATCAGTGGGTGCACTGCTTTATAGTTAAATGACGTGGCAAAAAAAGGAACTTGAAAAAAAGTATGATTTAAATTTGAGATCGAGAGGTTCAAAACACTTTTTATAAAATATGTAACAATTGAACTCTTGCATTTGCATGCTGAGGACTTTTTGCTGGAGAACTCCATTCATCTTGTTCATAAATTGCTAAAGCAACAGGACACTGAGCAACCGAGGTACTCAAAAACCAGCATGGACAGGACCTGGGGGTGTTTGGGATTCACCCTGAGCTGCTAGAAGCTATCTCAGGGGTCCGTGGATGACAGGCGTGAACTACATACCCTTGACCATTGGGGACTCAGGAAGGCTTGGGTGACGCTCCCTAGTTTTTCAGACAGGAGAGCTGAGCCTGTGTGCATATCATTGGGGTATCACAGTCCTCAGCCTGTCTGCTTAATTATATGCCAGAGTACTGGAGGGGGTTAGAAATGACACTCAAACACCAGTTCCAGGAGGAAGAACATGGCTGCTGTCCAGGCTGTAGTGTAACAGCACAGCTTTTTACCCTCTCACAGAAAACAGAGGATGCAATCCAGTCAACATGTTATCCTCAGATTGGAGGAGATGCTGTGGGAGTACATGGCGCTGAGGCTGCTTCTGTGCACCGTCAGGTCCTTGAACACTTGAAGTAGAGAGCTGTTTGCATGATCATTGTGCACTAAACCAAGGCTGCACCTTGTCTCTCCTTCTGTTAGAAATTTCAGACTCCACAGCCATTACACGGAAGCCTCACTGTTCGGTTTAACTAATGCTTCTCTCCTGAGAGAATATGGCATGTCGTCCACAGATGGGGAGAGAAGGTCAGTGAGATGTGGAGGAGCTCAACCATGCCAGATGAGAAGCTCAGAAAAAGAACATACATAGGTTGAGGGCAAGGTTACAAAAAATGTAGGCAAAAATGTTATTTTTTATGTGAAGGTGGTTCTTATACAAAGTAGACATCAGGCATGGGATGTGTGTTGAAAAACATGGCAAACTGGCATTCTTGGACACGCTTTTAAGCATATGGTGTTCACACTATACTGTCGCTACCCAATACTAGCGCATGTACTCACAGTAGGAAGAGGTTTGGTGAGAAATGTTGAATCGGTGCAAAACTCATGAATCTTGCTCCAGGCTTTTTTGCTTTTTTTTTCACAGCTATATTCTGACAAACGAAACACTTATATACAAGTAATTGTGGCTGGACAAAAACCGCGATTATTAAATTCTCTTACATGATCAATGTTCGAATGGCTGGTACTTCCGAGTTTTGAAAAGGACTCTACCCATTCACCACTAACCATTCAGAGTCCCTGATTGGTCAAAGTTCAGCCTGGTTCAACTTTAACATGGGTTCGATGGCTGCATGTTTTGTACGTAGGGCCCAAAAATAGACTTAAAAACATGCGTAGCTACACGTAAACGTGACAATTTTGAACGCAGAAGCCCGAAGCGGACTTTTACTTCTGTTTTAGACTTTTCAATGGAAGTTGCCGCTCGAAAGCGCATTTCTTAGCCAGGTGTGAACGTAGCTTCACTCGTAGTTCTTCTTTCCCATTTGTCATCATTAGAAACCTCTTGGTGTCTACTATAACTGAATCAAGCTTGGTGTTACTGACAGATCAATTAGACTTATGATTTACAAGTTCACATTTTGTTTGATTGTTTATTATTTTGATTTGATTTATTTTATTAAAAAAAAACTGTTTTGACATAGTTTATATCTTAAACTGAACAAATGTGGAATTTTCTTTGTAAAAACATGACTTGGTACAATAAAAATGACAAGAGCTGAGTTTGGACTCAGAAAAAGAAAATAGTTTTAAGGATTTGAAGATTTAATGTAGTCTTTTCTAATTAAAGATTGTTTGGGTTTGTTAAATCACACTTTTAAATCCAGCCTTTCCACTGTTTGAAAACTGGTGAGAGTTTTTCTTTGTCTGTTTAAGAGAGAGAAATCTTTATTTTCTTAAAACAAAAAAAGGGAGTCACAAGGTGAGCGTTGAACATATGCCTCTTTGGAGAGCTGCCGTTTAAGTGGGTGCAGAGTATAAATACCTGTCTACAAGAGCTGTATCAAAGAGATCACACAGGCCACGTGCGAAGAAGCTTTTTCAAAGCAGTGGCTTATGCGTCTCCCAGGTGTCAATGCTCTCACTGTCTGTCACCCTCTCTGAGAAAAGGTGGGCAACTCACTCACTTTCAACAAGTTGGCGGCTGGCACAAGAGTTACCACTCACAGCACTGTCAACACTTTTTCAGTTGACGTGTGAGTTACTTCCATTCTGCCGAAAGAGGACTGCAAGATGGAACCCATTCCTGTGTCATCTGAGTCATGAAAGACAAGTGTGCAATAACTTAGAAGAGTCATTTTGTTTTTCTCTTTTTGTGTTACTCTTTTAATAGGATGAAAAAGCAGACACCCTTTCTCTGTCCTTAGTTTGTTTCTTTCCTTCATCTTTCATTCTTATGCCCGTGGCAGCTTTACTTAGCGGTCACGCCTCACAACAAGGAGACCCTGGTTAGAATTCAGGCTGGGTTCGTTCTGTGTGGAGTTTGTATGTTTTTCTCATGTGTGCGTGAGTTTTCTCCGGGGACTCTGGTTACTCTAACATGTTCCTAGATGTGTGTGTGTGCGTGTGTGTGCTTGTGTGTGTGGGAGTGCTTGTGTGTGTGTGTGTGGGAGTGATTGTGTGGCTCTGTGACAGACTGGGGATCTGTCCAGGGTGTCTTCGGCCATCCAGTGACCCTGAAAGGGATATTGTGGATTAAAAAATGGATGGAGGGGAGCATGACTGCTCATGGCCACATTAACATAATTTATTCATCTAAGGTCACATTAAACAAAGGGCATATACAGTACATACGAGTTTCCCAATCCAATTATGTGACTAGAAAATGGGCCAGATCACATAGTTTCAGACTCGATCAAAATCAAATGTTGCATCCCGATCAGGAATCAGCATTTTTTTATTCTCATCATTATGATTAGCCCTTGATGTTTCTATCTTAATATTTTAGATACATGCTCTACAAGAAATCTGCATATCACAAACATATGACAACATTTTGTTGCTGTAAAATAGTAAAATAACCTCAGCAATTTGAACAGGAAGTGCACCAAAACAGTTCAGCTAAGTTAGCAAGATATTTACAGATTCCAACTGACTGCAAGTCTCTCTCTTGGTGTGTCTTAACACAAACAACGAGCTACACGGGTATTTCAAAATATTTTTTTTTATATTTTAACAAAAATTAAACAGACAGCAGTGCGGCTGCCATGTAATCGTCTACAAAGAGCAAGTTCTGGCAACATGAATTCAAAAAGGAAGAAAATAATCTCTCAAAAACGACCAAAACTAATAAGATATGAATCACATCAGATCAAAACTGTTCAATAGTTCTAAAAGTACTGTTACAGTCACCAAACCTTCTCACATGACTAATTATCACCATTTTAACTCGAGTTAGGACTATTTTTTTCTGGCTTATAGTTGCACTATTTTTACTTGATTGTTCAATCAACTTCACAGAAGTGCTGTTTAAGTGTTAAATCATGAAAGAAGGTTAATGGGGAAAAAAATTTGAATAAGCTGATCTGTTTATTTAAATTGTTCATTTTTTTAATGTGTTGCTAAAGTATTGGATGAAGGCTCAGCAGATTCTGAAAATGAAATAACTGAATCAGATCAAGGTCAAAAATACCTGATCGGATCATTCCTACACACAGTATATGTGGAATTCTTTTTCTTACAATATTCCTTGTTCAGAGTAAAGCAGTTTGTCTTTGACTGTATCTTTTTTATGAGCGTCCATCATCCGATGCGCCCACACCACTCCCTGTCTTAGAGTGTATATTGCTTGCGGACTTTTTCTTTATTGCTAAAAGATCCCTGTAAACACAATTCACATGCCAGCATCCTGTGGGTCGTAGCTTGTCTCGTGCGCATTATTCCTTGTTTTGCGGGGAGATTGAAAGACTGTGGTCTAGCTGCACACAAACGAAGATTTCAGGATGACAGAACAGAACAAAAATATGTTTTCTTTCCTAAGACGTTTGTAGATATTTTTTTTTTTACCTTGTGCAACAAAAAAAGTTTGAATCATAGCCAAGGTGCAGGCTGTGTGGCATTGGAATGTTTTTCATACATTATAAAAAAGGGAAAAAAACATTGCAAAAATGCTTACACCATAGGTAAGATAACACTAAATTTTTCATTAGGATTTCACTTCATCGGAAAAAAAGCTACATAACTTAAAATATACAGTCAAACAGTAATCTTAGAATGGGCGATTAAGATCGTGTTTGATTTCCAGCAGTCCTCCTGCTAAAAAGAAAAAAAAGCATATTTAAAAGCAAATTGAATTGCTTATGCTAATGCTGCTCAGTCTTTCTTTGCTGCCCATGGATACGAGGCTTAAAGTGCAAAAGAATGAAATCCCTCCTGTGTCTTTGAGAAAACGTGGGCCTGAACAGACCGAATTTCAGCTCAATCGAAGCTGTAATTAGTTGTAATTTACGGGGCAACTTCTACCCAGCGACCCTGCTGTGCTGAATCCCCTGGCCACTTGGAAAGATCATGTTTTCTCGCACAGTGCATGGCACCCAAATGAACCACAACATTGCCATAATGGCTTGCACCCCACTGATTTGCCCACCTTGTCTAAGGTAGCTGAAAATCAGTTCCTGTAATGCTCAGTGGAGCGTGCGCACCACTGTTTCCCCTCTATCGAGATGTGAAGAAGTAAGGGTGCCAATAAACACATCCGTAAAAGAGGCAGTTGGAATGACAGGCAAGTCTACGGTAATGTGAATATGTTTGCTTAATGTGTCTGCATCATCAGCGGCTGCAGCTCACAGCATGTTTTTAGATCTAATGATGCATTTACATGTAATTCCGTCTACTTGTTTTTTTTTTTTCCTGAAATCAGTCCAGATGCAATCTGAGTGCACCAATTTAGAATCCAATGTTACCCAAGCCACTAATGGACTCTCAGACAAAATGAAAATTGCATCCTAATGATCTGACTAAGCTTGATGGGTGAATCTGAACTTATTAGTGTGCTAACATGAATGTAATATGGAATTAGCCTCTGAGAAGTGTGATCACATTTTCTGGGACTCTCTGATGTTATTATAGTCCAGCCACCGCATATAGTGTACATCATCCATCCATCCCTTTTTTAGAATCCCTTTCACTCCAGGGAGGTGGAGGCCTAAATAAAACGATAATCTCGCTGTGAGACAACAGATGACATCCTTAAGATGATGTTCTGCGTGATCTCAGAGTTCTGCAAACAGTACATTCAAATGTCCCTACCCTCATCATAATGAGTCTTTATTGTGTTGTTAATTCGGTGAACGAAACACAACGTGCTTTATTGAATCAAAACAATAAAAGCAATGAAAACATCAGCAGCACTCTCACCTCTGCCACCTACACAGATTCACAGAGATCAATATAAGGATGGTAAAAAAAAAAGAGAAACACTCTTCAGTCTTTCAAAAAACACTAAGGAAATTCTGCACATAAAAGGCAAGAAAAAAGGAAAGTTCAAAAGAAGGTGTTAAAAAATATCCTATGTATTACTAAAACTGGATAAAAGACATAATTTTATACAACAATATTCCACCTACTTAGTTTCCTATTTTTAATTGGTTTAAAGATTGTGATTAACATTTTAACACTCAGTCTACTGGATTTCCATAACAACTAGAAGGATGATGGCAGTCATGTTGACTGCTCAGACATCATTTGTATGTCATTTGGATGATACTGGAAAGATCTAAGAATATTTGGGAGAAGAGCTGAATCGGTTCAGGACAATGATCTGAAATGAAAACTATGGCTTTGTGGTCCATCGTCACAAACATAATATATAAAAATAATTATTTTTAATATCATGAAATATTCATCTTATCAGGCTTTTTCCAATTCATAGTAAGCTCTTGTTTTCTACTTGTCACTTTTGTTTCTCTTGAGTTAAGAATGAAGCTAAAGCTTGGTATAGCTAAACAGGAAGAAGAATCAGGGAAATGTAGCAAATAGTGAAATATGAAACCCCCTGTAACAAGCAAAGAGTCAGATTGACTGCTATGGTCATTTGAGAAAGAATACCTCAGAATTCAAAAACATTTTGATGATAAACAATGCTGTAGAATTCATAGAGGCAAATGTAGTACACCAATGATTTTTTTTTTTTTTAAGTTCAGCGTACTGTCTTGGGTTCTGTGGGTTTCACATTACCCCACTCCCAAGGACAGCCCAATTAAGGCACAATGAACTATAAGGTGCTTTAAGCAAGACAAGAGTCAGAGATAAATCAGTCAGACTTTAACTGCATTCACAGTAGAATCCAAATTCCTTCACTACTCACTATATAGTGGACTATATAGTACATTCACCATTGGTAGAACTGTCCAAATCAACAATTCCAAAATCCAGTGTCCAAGGGAGTCTCTGTAAAAAAAAAAGACCCTCACGATATTGGCAAATACAGACAACAATGTATTGCGTTTGAATGATTTTTCATGTGAAAAAAATGCTAGTTATTTTTATAAATCATCCAAGTTTTCGTCATCAGAACACAGTGGATACAAAAATAGTCTTGATAAAGTGTTCCTATTTTTTTAGTTTTTCATTTTGGAAAATCTGTGACATCAAAAAAAGTTAGTTAGTTAGTGGGCATGGTGTCTGAATTGCTTTTAAAATCCAGGGCACGAGATAGTCCTGTACTATAGATTTTTAGTAGTTAGGGAGTATGGAAGGAATATAGACATTGACTAAAAACGTTTGCTACATGTTAGCAACTTCAGAAGCGTTAGCCGTGTTACGCACTATACTTTTACCTCCCAACCTTGTTAACAACATACAACAAAAATTACGGGTACCGCAAAAACAAACGTTTCTGTGACTATGTTAACTCCAAACCTTGTTAGTAACATTTAAAAAACAAACAAAAAAACCTGACACGGCTACATGTTAGCCTCGTTACCGTATTTTCAAATATACACAGCCAAACATCTTGACAGAGCACTGTGTACCTCTCAAAATTACTTCAACATCAATAGGCACAATTGGAATTAATGCAAGTATAAAGCGCTTTATATTGTTGTGGTTTTTTAAAAGAAAATGAAGGCTTTTTGAGTATGCCTTATGGTGCAAGAAAATGTGGCATGCTAATTGAGTTTCACAACCTGGAGGTGATTCGTGCCAATTTTTCAGTGTATCAAGAGCCACTGCTGGTTAAATTACCAACTCATAAAAAGCTACATCAGCATTTACTGGTTATTGTTTTCACCGCCGCTTCAGACCTTTATGGGTTAACATGACTTGATTTAATGACTAATTCACAAAGCTATTAAACCACAAATACTTAAATACCTGAAGAAAGGCAAACAAGTGGTAAGGTGCCAATACTGAGCAAAAGGCAAACTCTGAGCTGTCAGTCAAAAACTCATTAACCAATGGTTGTCTGCACACACAGACTGAAGAGAAAAAACACTGCAGGCAAAAAACAGGAAGAGCAAATGAAAGACTTGGAAGAGTAAATGCAAAGACATGATGTGGGCAAAAGTTTGAAGGCAAAGATCAAACGTTTTATAAAACTTCATTCAAGCTATGTTATCATGTTTTTGGCATTTTTTTTAAATTACCTGAAATGCTGCTTAACCAAAAAACTGACCAGATTATTAGTAGAAATAATTGATGATTTGGCTGCACGGTGGCGCAGTGGTTAGCGCTACTGCCTCACAGCAAGAAGGTTCCCGATTCAAGTCCTGGCTGGGGGACCTTTCTGTGTGGAGTTTGCATGTTCTCCCCGTGCATGCGTGGGTTTTCTCCGGGTACTCCGGCTTCCTCCCACCGTCCAAAAACATGCTTCATAGGTTAATTGGTTACTCTAAATTGTCCCTAGGTGTGGATGTGAGTGTGCGTGGGTGTGTGATTGTGGCCCCTGCGACAGACTGGCGACCAGTCCAGGGGTGTACCCTGCCTTCGCCCATGAGTAGCCGGGTTAGGCTCCGGCAACCCCGTGACCCCGAAAGGGATAAAGCGGATTGGAAAATGAATGAATGAATGAATTGATGATTGTTCGATTTTTGACAGCAAACGTTTACATTTTTGAAAATCTCCCTGTCAGTTTAAAATGTATCAGCAACAATCAAACAGATCACCAGTATATTAGTGTGTGCTTATGAAACATGTATTGTATATGTATATGATGTGTCTGTGAGGGAGCAAATCAGAAAACTGAAACTTTTGTGAATCTAAACTCTTTTCAGGATGTTTCGATCTGAATAAAACTGCTGTTTAAACAGCTCAAGTATGATTTTGTTACTAATACAATCAAAAATGTACAGAACTAAGAAGCCAGTGCTGAGTGCAGGCAGGATAGAAGCATAAGCACAAAAAAAAAGCCACACATTTTTTTTTTTTAAAGGTCAAATGGTTTTTTGTCTTCTACAAGAAACTGAGAAACGCTCCAGTATTGGGATAAACTGTCTACAGGAACAGGGTACAACAAGCACTCATCAACTCTCATCACATCCTCCTCACCTCAGTCTGCTCATCCTCCACTCTGCTCTCAACCTCAGCAGTTCACCTCTGCAA
This sequence comes from Adrianichthys oophorus, assembly GCA_036245035.1. Taxonomy (NCBI): domain Eukaryota; kingdom Metazoa; phylum Chordata; class Actinopteri; order Beloniformes; family Adrianichthyidae; genus Adrianichthys; species Adrianichthys oophorus. Next base: position 3,516,283 of record BSAI01000162.1, read on the forward strand.
AGATGAATAATGAATTTGACTAGACACAAGGGTCAAAGGTGACGTGTCTGTGAGGGAGCAAATTTTCCCTTGATTAGTACATAAAAAGCCGGGCCCATCTGCCTCTTCTCAGGGATTTGACAGGGGTCTGGCATGGAATGCCAGGAGCCCAGGGAGAGCCGGGCAGAGATGAGGCGAGGGCATGATGGGGAGGGAAAGGGAGGGAGGCAGTTCTCTGCAATAAGCAAGGAGAGGCCCACAATACAGGGACGTTTTTTTTCCGTGCATCATTCAGACCGGTGGTTAGAATCAACTTGCCTTTAGATGCGTTGTTTTGCCATTTATACAAATCAGGCTTTCAAGAATTAAATGCACAGGAACACTATTAGCTATGCTGTACCAGCTTAATAAACATAAAAGCTGTAAACACTGATTAGGGCTATCAAGGTTACAGAGATTACAATATTTTACAAGTTGAAAATAGTTATTAGTTTGTCACAAACACATTTCTTAAACAATACATTGACATATTTAATATTAAAAGTCTATATGGGTAATATAGAGAGCACTGTTCTGTTGCTCTTTCCTTTACACATGAAGCCTCCTTTTTCCTTAGTCGCATGTGCCCATGGGAGATGACCTGTATGGGTGCTGAGGACTTTTTGAGTTGTCCAGGCCTATAGAGTGCTGTACACAATAGGGCCTACATCTTAAGGGGAGCACAGGTGTGTCTTGAAGTTTCTATGAGGCTTGTGTGGCCACCTTGAAGAACCTAATAAAAATAGAACGTATGGTTGTCATCCATGTGCTCAGTATATTGTTAAGTATTCATAGGGATAATGGAAGTTACACGCACTTATGACGTACAGGCGTCGCTATTATACAGTGCTCTTTGTCTACACAAACTGCACTCTGATTGGCTAATTTCCAACAGCCAGGCTGAACGCAAGAGAGCATCTACCTTTTGAAAAATACGCATAACATGCCTTTATCTCACCTGCTTCCCCCTTGCTTATCCTTATGCGTTGTTCAAGTGTTCACTACAATTTGATGTCTGCAGCATGCCTGTATAAAAAATGTACATGAACATTTTCTTCCTATGGGTTCATTGAGCAATTTACGACTTTTATATTTATTGTGGTCCACCCACGTGCCCCATGAAAGATTTGCCCATTTTTTGCCCACAGACAGCTCACATCTACCCGTAAAGGCAGCTATGACTGAGGCATTCAATGGCAGGAACACCAACTGTACCAGCTTAAAAGCATACAATGTGTAAAAACTGTCATGGTACAGAAAAGACAAAATTTTACAAAATAAGAAGTACTATTTGACAACATACACATTACTATTTCTAAACAATATAGAGAAGAATTGAAGAAGCGAGTGCAGGCAGGTTGGAATGGGTGGAGAAAAGTGTCAGGTGCGATGTGTGATAGAAGAGTTTCAGTTCAAGTGAAAGGAAAGGTGTGCAAAACTGTGGTGAGACCAGCCATGTTTTTTGGCCTAGAGACAGTACCACTGAGGAAAAGACAGGAAGCAGAACTGGAGGTAGCAGAGATGAAGATGCTTAGGTTTTCTTTGGGAGTGACCAGGAAGGATAGGATCAAAAATGAATACTGTACGTCAGAGGGACAGCACATGTTAGAGGTTTTGGAGATAAAGTCAGAGAAGCCAGACTGAGATGATTCTGACATGTCCAGAGAGATAGTCAATGTATTGGTAGAAGGATGCTGAGTCTAGAGCTGCCAGGCAAGAGGTATAGAAGAAGGCCAAAAAGGAGGTTTTTGGATGCAGTGAACATGAAGGTAGCTGGTGTTAGAGTAGAGGATGCAGAAGACAGGGTTAGATGGAGGATGGTGATTCGCTGTGGCAACCACTGAAGGGAAAAGCCAAAAAGAAAACAAGAAGAATATTCATAGTCTATATCGGTAAATTACAGAGAGCACTGTTGTGTTGTTCTTTACTATCCTTTACACAAACATGTAGCCTCCTTTCATGCAGCAACCAGATGCCCTGGCGTATGTGGGGCAAAAAGCTAGTTTAGTCTCTACTGTTTTCTTCTGTGACTTCAGGATCTTTTGGAAAGTTCAAGGTTGTTTGAAACTAAACCGCTGACATCCAACAGGGTACAATATTGATTACACTCGCCTTTACTGATGGATGAACACCAGGAGCTCTTGTGCCAAGTTGCCCACTCATTTAGTTGAGGTTGCAGCAAGTTAATACATTTCTCCATTTAACAGTGTGAAGTGAAGAAGGCTGGAGTAAAGTAAAGCTGTAAAAAAGAAGAAAAACTTAGACCAGGTTCACCTCCAGTACAGAGAAAGAACGTACCTTTCGGTAGTGGCATAATTCATCCATTCATTCATTTTCCAATCCGCTTTATCCCTTTCGGGGTCACGGGGTTGCCGGAGCCTAACCCGGCTACTCATGGGCGAAGGCAGGGTACACCCCTGGACTGGTCGCCAGGCTGTCGCAGGGGCCACAATCACACACCCACACACACTCACACTCACACCTAGGGACAATTTACAGTGACCAATTAACCTATGAAGCATGTTTTTGGACAGTGGGAGGAAGCCGGAGTACCCGGAGAAAACCCACGCATGCACGGGGAGAACATGCAAACTCCACACAGAAAGGTCCCCCAGCCAGGACTTGAACCGGGAACCTTCTTGCTGTGAAGCAGGAGCGCTAACCACTGCGCCACCGTGCAGCCCAGTGGCATAATTAATATGCTAAATTGAAATGCAATAATCGACTGGAGGACTGGCCTTGTGCTCAAGAGGTAGGATGATTAAAATGTTAGACTCCAGTGAATGGGTGATTGGGACCCTGGTGAATTAAAAATTGGATTTGATGGTAGACAATGAGGCCTTTATTTAGCCTCAGATCCATAAAACTTGTGAAAGACCTCAATTGTGTATTACCCCAGCCTCTCAATTACATCCATTCATTAACACTGAATAGCCTTCACCAAAGCATTATAGCGCATATATATGAGAATAATAGACTAAAAGAAAGACTGCATAGACTTATTTAATACCACTGGTCTTCATTATCATTGGAGGGGAGTTTATGAAAAAATTGGAGGTCTTTTGTCATGTGTCAACGGATCATGTTGCATGGTCAACACCCACCACAATGGCCAGTTATGTTGGTGGTTGTCATAACTTCCTTTCATTGCTCTGGAAAAGCTTTGATGAAACGCAAGCCTACATAAAACGATCAGTATCTGTTTCAAACATGTGATCTTCTCACTTTTGGGCATTTTATCTTTTGTTTTTAAAACATGTTTTTTGTAAACCTTTATGAGATCTGAATTTGTATATTATTTTAAAAGGACTGTCATAAAACAAATCACGTGTTTCCCCTATGGTTTCCTCCAACGTCAGTGAGTTTAAGATCATAAGTCAGTGTGTGGATAAACTACACTCATATAGCTTTAGATAAGATAATACTGGAGAGTGTGGCTTTTATTTAACTGAACTTTGACTTAAATATCCATAGCTAAAGACAGCTTTGAAGATCCCCAAAACTGTAAAATCAAAACATGGTCCTGTTGTGGATATAGCTATTTTTCTCCAAGACCAGACTAACTTGGTTTACTTTAGTTCCATTTATTGGATTTGATCTAGAAGGTCTAGAAGTACAAGAATGTCCACCAACCCTAAATGTTCACTTGCAAGTGAACCCTAATGTAATTCTTTTTTAGTGTGAATACAAACAGACAATCCAGCAGACCGGTGGGAGAAAAATTACCTGAATTAATTAGATTTTGATGGGGAAAAAAATGCAAAGCAAAAATGGCAAGACTAATCAGCTAGGGCATGGAGGTGAAGATGTGCAGTTGCTTATTGACAAATATTTATAAGAATAAATATTGTAGCTACTTTAAATTTTGCTAACAAGACAGCTGGATTGCATGAATATGTGTTGGGTCAATTGTTTCTTTTTGTCTTACTGTTTTGTTTACATTGTCATTTTGGACAGTACACCCCCCAAACAGCAGCTCTAGTACTGTAACTGTAGGATGCTGTCGGTGTGGTTTAGTACACTGTAGGGCAACCTTTTGGGTTGAACTGATTCTGAGTAAACTAAATTTACTGGACTCTGGATTTGACTGTGACCTTGCACTTGAAAATGTTCTTCAATGTGGGATATAGATATGTAGGACAATTCATACTTTAAAGACATATGCAACACTGGTGGCAAATGGACTGTTTTGTCTCCTCTATTTCCCTATAGCAATGCCTTTGCATTTGTCAAACTCATAATGTTTGGGGTTTTTTTTGTATTGCACAGACAAGATGCTAAATATTGTTTTTATTTGTACTTTTCCAAAATCAGATTAGGAAAAGTAAAAAAAAAAAAAAAAAAAACTGTCATAGATTTTATGTCACAGCTGATCCCCCACTGTGCCACCGCTGGTGTGTGTGGCAGAATGTGCCTGCTGCATCTGCCTCTATGTGTGTATGTACACAGAGATAGACGGAGGTGTGGTGACAGCATGAGAGAAGTGCATGGTTGTGTAATGAACCCATAATTACAGGGTGAAAGACGGGTATTGTTTGTGCGATTGACAAGTCTCTTTCAGTCACGAGTGCAGTTTTCTGTCGAAGGCCTGTTCTTCTTCTGTCTTTTTTTTCTACCTCTCAGACAGCTGAGCACCTTCCGCTGCAGCATAAAAGGCATCACTCTCACAGAAAGGGAGTGCGCTTTGCGATAATGCATGATTTGCATTTAATTCCTGAAAATGACAGCTTCTGTTATAATACTGTAGAGCCCCAGGTCTAATTCGCATCGTGCCCTTATCCTGTTGCACAATTATTTGTTAAGGTACAAACATCGGCAGCGTATGACATTTATTGGTATCTTGTGGAAGTGATACGGTCAGCCAGTGTACATGTGTATTATGACAAAAACAGGCAGCAGATGTGTCTGGAGTGTAAGGATGCACCTGTGTATGTCGTGTTTGAATAAAGCCTTGAATGTACTTTTTTTTTATTCATGTTTGTCAACATCTGAGCATTTGCAGCTAAAAAAAACAAAACTATGCTTCCTCTCTTCCTGAAACGATGAACTGTGCTCCAAATATCAGACGTGTGTCCTCATTAACTTTTCCCCAATAGCAGTTGGCAGCATCATCCACGTCTTGACATCCTAAAGCATCTCATTTCACACCTGTGTTTCCAAATCTTTTTCATTTTTGTGAAGTACGTCTTGTACTGTGAACATGATAATGCTCAAACAGCCTTTTTTTTTTTACCCCCAAAGCGCAGCATGTTCCGACAGTATGCACGATTTTAGAGCAACTTCCTTTTGCTAGTCTTTCAGACAAAACTTGCAAACGACGGAATTCCTCAGATATCACATATTTTAATCTTCTTTGTATGTCACTGGAGAATAATGGGAGCAATGGGTCCTTTGCAGTTGAGTCCGATTGTTGCTGAGGAGAGGATTCTTTTGGGTTAAAATGGAGGAAACAACAAGCATAACCCTGAAGAGAAGTGAACCAATCTACAACACACATACCTCAATTTCCTATCCCTTCTTTCTCCCATCTCATTGAACTTCCTCATTCTGTCAGCAAAGGGTCATTTCCTCTTCCCGGCCTGACTGCGGAGCACAGAGACCATGTTAGCCTATTATAAAACTTGCCACATGTGGCCTAGTATCATCCCTGCTCCTTGATCAGTGATTAAAATAGTCTAGCGTGTTGGCATTCCCAGGGAGAGCCTGTCAGCCCTCTTAGCGAGCTGTGCTCGAACTCAATCGCGGCACCTCATCTGCCACCTGCATCGTTCATAAAATGAGTTTGCCCCATTTTCAAGGCCAGGAAACGGCCCCACTGAGTGCCACCTTCATTTTACATTACCAGACGGGCTGTGTCACATACGCTACAATTTCAATATGTGCTCCTGCTTGTTTCTGAAAGGACCAGCTCTTAAGCAATGACACGTAGGGTTTCTTTTGCACTTTTTACAAGTGTTGTCCTGAAAGTTTCTCTCTGGAACCAGAGCAGGACATATTAAACATCCTTCCAGAATGTGGCATGCCCCTCTATCATGTGCTCTCCTCAATTCACTGCAAATTAATTCCCTTAGGATGCCAAGACATTTCTGTGTAGCATTCAGATTGTCAAGTTCAGAGGTAAAGTGGTTAATAATGATGAAACAATGTACATGCACTGGAGGGGAGTTTGGATGTGCCAAATGTTTTGTTCAAAATAATTCCCAAAGGATTTACAATTTGTCTCAGCGTTCCCAGGCCCTTCACAGTTTAATAACTCAATAGATTACCTGCCGCTTTTTCCAGGGACATTAAACTAAGTTCCCCTCAGAATCGATGGGAAAGAGCTTTTCAGTTATAAGCATTGCTCAATATTGCTCACTTAATTTCACACACCAAACAGGCTCCTACATTTAATTATACCTCATGGAGCGGCTTTAATTGCAACACTGTAAAGTTACATGAAGTAGCTGTTAATGAGAAAAGGACAGAAGGGCATTGCTTTAAATAAGAAATGTTGATTTCCTAAAGTAACGTAATTTTTCAAAGGGCAGATTCAAAACCAAAGAAGCACGTCTTCATAATCAGCAGATTTGACTGAACATAAGGAAACTGTATCTTTGACTGGAAGCAGGTAGGAAGGAGTTAACGAAGTCCGATTGCTCGTCACCGCCAAGAAGGTCTTTGGAAGGTCTTTTTCAAGTGTGACACTCATTGCTGCAGACTATTTACCAACGCTTGTGCTTTTATTTATTGCATGGTTCCACGCCATGAATTATCTAATGTCTTATGAACCATCAATTTCCCTAATGCAGTTTTGCGCCCTTCATCGACACCTACCAACAAATGTATGCATGCACACACAAACACAATCAACCACATATGTACACCATCAAAGAAACTGCCCCATGCAGGACCACTTCCTAAATTTTAATGAGAACCGAGATGGCTCTGTATTCACGTGTTTGCTGGTGGTAAGTGATAAAAAGCATCAGACATAAGAACCCTTCTTGTCCTTCTGAGGCCCTTGTGGAAGCAGTAAAGCTTCAGTCACCGATCAATCAGTGAGAGTACCGTAATATTGTTTACTAGAGCAGCTCATTAAGCAATGTAGCAGAACATGCTAACTTAATTTAAAGTGAGATTTATTGTGACCTGAGCAGCAAAGAACCACTGTCATAGAGTTCAACTCTGTGGATCTGGGTTGCTAAATTACAACCAAAGTCGTTGATAAATTGCCCTGTGCACATCTAACCTACTTACTGTTTTCCAGATAGACAATAATGAAGAATCATTTGATGCTGAAGTGGAGCACACCAAAGTCATTTGCCATCACGCCATCAAGCCTAAGTGTTAGACAAAACATGCACACGGGGACCAGGTTAAAAATGGAAGCACCCCGGCAATATGCTCCGACACTGGAGGCTTTCATTAACTTGACAAGGCAGGTAAAGTTGCAGTTAAACTTTCATTTTGCAATCGAGCTAACAAGGCACAAGCCATCAAGGACATGTTTTGCTCTGCTTTAGGCTTCAAAGTAAAGCCCAAGTCTGATCATCTTTAGATCTATTTTAAAAGTGCTTCCAGTGGTCATTTAACTGTTTTTTCAGTTTTTAGCCAAAATAAATAAAGCTAATCACGCACTCTCATATTCCTCTGCTGACAGTAAAAACAAGCACACAAAGATGGAAGAGCCTTCGTGAGCAAAAGGTCCAAAGTGTGATTGTATTTTTCCAAAGTAGATGTAGACTCAGATGTAACAAAAACGTGGCTGAAGGGTGGTAACACCAGTAACCTGTCCAAGCACTGCACTTTAATACATTTGATCCTAGTGGAAAGGTGCACAGCGTTTGACTGTCCAAGTGAGCACCGGTATTGTTTCAACAGGTGTGAATGCTAGCAGTCCACATGTGCAGCATGTGACTAAAGTATTTTTTATCAAAGATAAATGCATGAAATTTGATTAAAAAGGGGGGGGGGGGGGGTAAATGAATATGGCTACCAGCACTGTAAAAAACAACAATCATATATTAACAGACTCAACATTCATGTTGTTAGTCGATAATAATAAATTACTTGACATACAATCTAAAATGATTAAAATACAACATTGTGTATTTTTATTTCCATTGTGATTATTCTTTGAAGTGAAAACGCTATTTATTATACTCTGCATTTATGTTCTTAACTGCACTGTTTACTTTGTTATTATACTATTACAAGACACCTTAAAATTATTTAGTATTAATATTATCGATTAGAGAAGTAGTATCAATAAAATCTTTACGAGACCCATCTCTACTGGTGTCGTTTTGAAGACAGTTTCTGCTGAGCTGCAGGAGTTCATTAAAAATTCCCCTCTGAGTTGTGAACAGGATTGTTGGCGTGGAGCATCCCCGCCCCCCTTCCCATCACCCATGATTGAGAGCTCTCTGTTTGCATTTTTTCCCTTTACACTCCCTACCATTATCGGTTCAAAAGGGACAAGGAATATTGGAGCCATCCAGCCGTACAGTTTTGAGCCAGGTACCAGCTCGGGTAAGGGAAAAAAAAAAGTCGCTTGTGGATGTAGCCCTCTACGCTACAAATAAGCTCTTTTTTAAACTGCTTTTATTTATTTTTTTATTTTGATTCACAAGAAATACATTTTTACGCTTAAACTTTTTGACAGTTTGTCATCTATACATAAAAAAATGGCACAAGAACATGTTAAAAACACAATTTTCATCAGAGTGGGTCTTTAAATTTCTTTAAAAATTTCAGAACAGAGTTCATAAAACCCTTAAGAATGCTGTTGACAAAGGCAGATTTGTTTAATTACAACAATTAAATCACTTTGCAAAAAAAAATTCTCATTAAATTCTGAGCTTCCATGTTCTGCACACGTCTATAAATATTCATTCATTCATTTTCCAATCCGCTTTATCGCTTTCGGGGTCACGGGGCTGCCGGAGCCTAACCCGGCTACTCATGGGCGAAGTCAGGGTACACCCCTGGACTGGTCGCCAGCCTGTCGCAGGGGCCGTCTATAAATAACAGAAAAGTAAGGTAGGTTGACAGCTTCACTCATTTTATCCACTCACTCACACTATTTAGCACATCTGTGGAAGTGACACGGACACTCTGACAGGACTCCCACTGAGGAGCAGGTCACGCTGAAGTCCAATGATCAGGACTCTCAGCGGAGTGCTTCAGGCGTTTTCTCAGCTATCAAGTCCAGAGGCATCTCGCTCTGTATTGCAACCGCCTCTGGGGAGTAGTCACACTTTTAAGAGATGTAAATTAAGTGGAAAAATGTCTGCTCACTCACTGATGTAATTATCTGTCCTGGATTAACATCTGTTCACAAACCTGAGTGCCAAGTCCTCTTCAACATGCGCCAGTATCTTGTGGCAGTGCTGTCTATGTGTACCTGCGTCTATTTCCAAACACCGTGTATTTTGGCAGCAGCTGCTGCAACTTTTCATTTTGACATCCTCACCATTTGTGTATTTATGTGAGAATTTTGGCTGCAGTCATTGAGAGTACCAGTATTGCAATATTGTTTAACCAGCTTTACTACTTTGAGGATGAAACCACATCTTTGAAAATACTCCAAATAATATTTTATGCTATACACAGTAATTGTAAAATTAGTTTTGCTTTTAGACCAATTTTTTTTTTTTCTGTGTATTCGATACTGGTTGAAAATCAAAATATATTCCGCACAATAGGTTGCACAGCATTATAAGGCGCATGGTCAACGAATGGTCTATTTTCAAATTTGTACCATATTAGGGCGCACCAAAGAATAAGGCACATGAAGAAAGACAATAGAGTCAGAGATAAGTCAGTCAGTTTTAGTTAACTGCATTCATGTGACTGGGTCACATGTAATAATTTACGTTGTGCTCCCATAAGACGACTCCGGTTTGGTGTCACTGTTTGACACAAAATTAAAACGGTCATCAGCTGTCCTGACCTCGATCCACCATTTTTTCCTCAGCCACGGCCCCCAGCAGTCTGCGCGCAAACCACTCAAGACAGAACATTTGTTTCATTAACAGTAGCTCTAGTGTTTGTTTTGAACACACTACACAAAAGTGTACTCACAATACCTATAACTCCCAACCTTGTTTGCAATGTGTAAATTACAAAAAAACATAGTTCAGTACTGCTAAAAATGACACCCAACCAAACACTTTGACAGAGTTCTGTGTACCTCTCAAAATTGCTTTGACGTCAGTAAACCCAACCAGAATAAATCAATTTTTAAGGTACTCCATATTTAAGGGCAAACTGTAGTTATTTGAAAAAAAAAAAAAAAAACAATATTACCATCAGCACAGTGTTTTTTATATCCATCGCAATTTCATAAGCTGTGCCATGTTTGACATCCTCTTAAAATGAAATAATTGTAACAGCATTTTATGAAAAAAGATCTAACATTTTTGGTGGATCATTTCAAATATCAATAAAAGTTTGTGAAAGCTGCACAACTTTGAGAATGTAAAAACAGAGAAAAAAAAGACTGCTCACAATCATGTTATCACTGCAATCTTTGTCTGAAAATGCCTAAATTGAGTCAAGAATATCCACATTTTGTCTAGTTAAATAAAGGCTTGCCAGAAGTGGTCCTCTTTTCTCATATGATCTATTTTATTTTGGACTTCTTTAGTTAAATCCTAAAACAAGCTTTCTGAGTCTGTTCATTTGTAAATAGCTGAAACAGTTCTTGTTAAAAAGTTAATTTTTAAGCAGACTTTAGTTCAACCAGTTTATCCTTGCCTGTAGTTGGGACTAGTCTGTAAAGCTCATTAGCATGCTTTATTTATCTATTTTGCATACCCATGTGCGTGTCAGGGTGGGTGTTCAACCACTGCCTTCTTCACACATTAACAACTCTGTTGCAGCAAAGCTCAGGTGGCCTGTGTGTACTGGAGAGCCTGCTTGAAATTCAGCTTGCAATCAAGGGCTAATCCATTATGCATGGACATTGTTATACTCACTTTTGTTATACTCCTTTTCTCCTCCACCCCCTTATTAAAAAGGCCAAGTTTTCCTGCCTCTGCTCTAGGTGTAAGCTAAATGAAGAATTCCATTTGAGATGTGGTTATTGACATGCAGTAACCAAAGGATCACGCTTTACTTTTGCAACACTGTGGAAATGTCATCCAATAGAAGTGCATGAAAATCTATCTAGATGACCCATGGGTATAGATGACGACTATTCCCAAGAATGTTAAAGCCACTGGGAGCAAATTATAATTGAACTATATCATGGAAAGGAAAATTTGCCTCTTCTCTTGTTAACTGGGCTCTAATTATCTTTACTCTTTAGTTATTGGAGCGGAGGGGATAGAGCACTGTCCTCTCTATTAGATCAACTGTCTGGGGAGTTTTTTAGCTATAGGTTAATGAACTGCAGAATATCCTGCAGAATGCAATCACAGCTCAGCCGATATTACCAAGGATATGATGTTACTGAGCATGTGCACTGGGGTTGGGGGGAAGTCAGCCCTCTGGGGAGCATAACCTCGTACTTTCAGAGACATATAATAAGCGACGATGCCATGCTGGTTTTTTCTAATGGAATGCTCTATATCTGAAATCATCTGCCCTACTTGCCACACAAATGGTTCTGGCTGAGGGATATTTTCAAGTAGTCATTATAAATGCAAGACATGCTTTAGCGAGCTCAGTTAATGCAAGATTTGTGTACCCTTTGGCTTGTCAAATGATTCTGTAATTGATTAGATTAATACTGATCAGTGTTAATGCTGAGCACAGGGTGGACTGAAGTCAGTTTAGATTGAATAATTGAATAAAGTAAGTTAGTGTGAAGTCAGTTAGCCTGAATGTGCTATCATTTTTCAAAGGATTTGGAAATCTTAAAAAACAATGAAACAATCATAAATTCTGTAAAGGAAAAAGTTAATTTTGCTTGATTGTTCTATTAGATTTGTATGTGGTTTTGAAAAAAGAGTATTTACTTGTAGTAACTTTTTAAGAGTAATGTCACTTACATATTACAATCTAAAAGTCAGTGGAGCTGCTGAGTGTAAAAACACAGTGAAGCTACAGCTGTATTCCATATCAAGTAGGGTCACTCTCCCTTAAGACTTTTCCAATAATCTTAAGCAGAAGAAAGGACATTTGCATTTAGTGGACCAATTATAGAGATACTTCCCATTCATTTGCTGGCTCAAAGAGATGCAAAACAGAAGAAAGCACAGAGAAAATGAGTTTTTTTTGTTGTTTCAAAGACATTACATTCCCTAATCAGTCGTGATAGTATTTTAGTGGGCTGAGACAGCTTACTGTAAATTGTGAAAAGCATTTGGAGGGGGGGGGCTTTCAAAATGTTTTTAAACCTTTGCAGGACTTTTCACTCCTATCTCGAATGTCTTAAATACATTTAGAACTGTTCTAAATTCGGGGGGGCACAACACCAAGATTGTTCCCTTAATTTATTCACTTTTTTTTTTTTGGTAAGAGAAAACCTTTACAGAACTTTGTTATATATAGTCCACACCTTCAAAATCTGGTCTACTTGAAAAACAAAGAGCTGCATGAGAGTTAAAGGAGACATTTCGTGTGGTTCATCTACAATGTGAATGATCTATCCAGTGGACGACATTTGAGTTTGGTTTAGGGGGAACACATTACATAGGGCAACATGGACAAACTAAAGGGTACAGCTGCTTATATATTTATGAACTGATAAATACCAGGATGTACAAACAACTGTACAAATGTACAAACGTTTGGAAGTTTTGGTTTTCTGGACTTTTTTTAGTTCTCTAAATTGTAAGGCTGTTTTATTATTATTTGTTTTTTTTAAATTGCTGTTTAGATCTTTAAAATGCATTTGCATTGAGGGATTTGCTGATGTAATTTGCACTTCAGGGCCACCGTACATTTGTGTTCTACTCAGTCCTTTACATAAAAAATGTATAGCAACACTTATGAATTTATTTTTAACTTAGCATCTGCTTTAATCATGTCTGTGTTTTATTACCAGATGAGTCCAAAAGTGACAACTCCATCAGCTGAGTGAGACGTGAGAAAACATGCTGCTTGTCACCACAGTGGACCTGTCTAAGGTAATTTTAGACAAATTGATAGAAGGTAAATTGTTAATCTGTGTATATGATACTGCGATAAAGCTTTTCTGACATACAAAGTGACAGATCTTTGTTTAACTACCTAATTTTTGCTTCTGTAAATGCTAAATTAAGGTACTGAACCTGAAGTGGTATGATGGATATTTGCATCAACGGCCATGAAGGAGGTAAAAGTTAGCCATTGTAATTGTGAGCATATGAAAGTGTAAAAAACAAAACTTTTCATTGAAATTTGCATTCAGCTTCAATGAACAGAAAGAGTAAAATGAAAGAGCAAAACCGATAATGAACAAAATAGAAGTGACGCAACAACTGTGAAAAAAACTAAAAATAGCTGGGATAGATAAAAAGTGAAATTGCTTGCTGAGGTTCTGACTTGATATAATAAATGATATATGAGAAAGGCAAAAACCAAAACAACTAAAATAAAAGCAGGATCAATACTATATCAGGATTTTGAAAATTGCTTGGAAACACCTCTTGAGTCTTCACACTGAAAACAGAGTTTATATCTCCTGCAGCACAGCAACAGTTGATCCGGTCTTTCCTTCTGGGCCTGCTTCACTGTCATAGCTGATGCTTGTAAACCAATCACTGTTTTGTAAAATGTCTCCTGAAATAACTTTTTATGCCTACAATCTTGCTTTTTCTTATTATTAACTAGTGCTTTCAGGTGATCACATTTTTTAATCGCGATTAATCACACGATTGTCCATAGTTAACTCGTAATGTTACTTTTTTGTAGATAAAAAAATGTGTACTTAAAGAGTACTTAGCAGTTTTACATTATTTATAAGAGCAAAAAAGTCATTAAGACATTTAAATTAGAAGCCTTTTTTATCTGATTCCTCACAAAGGGTTTTGCATCTTCTCAGTTCTGGCCTCAAATCATCTCTGGTATGTTGACAGACATAAATCTGAAATTAGTTTGTCAAAAACTCCAAGTCAAAATTTTAAGCAAGAATTCATTCTTTAGAAATCTTTTCTGGGTAGGACTGTCCTCATCTTATGTGAGGACGCATGCACATGGAATCAAAGTAAAAAACAAAAAAAAAAAAAAAAAAAAAAAACAAGGCAAAACAAGAAATTTGTCAGAAATTCATATGACTGATTTAGCTGGGACACTGTTAATCAAAGCTGGGAATTCATGGTTTCGTCTGCATGTAGCAGCTCACTGGTCAGTTTCATTTTGACCAATAGATTCTCTTTAATACAGCCCACTTGCTCAATAAGTCACAGATGCTTTGAGATTCTGTTGCTTGAGCATTCATTTGGAATTCACAAGAAGGATCTGTATAATTTTCGGTGTGGCAGCAGGTCTAGTGCTCGTGTTGTTTTCATTCATTTAGTTTATATCACTGAATCTCGGTGGACCTAAAGCCATCTTATGGCCAGCTCTTCCCCAGCATGTTCACAGGTGGCTAAGTACACTGTGCTTTTATTTGTCTGGCCTGGCTGTCCAATATTAGCCCTCCTTCTGTCTATGGAACGGTCCCTGATATTGTTATGAGAGAAAATCATGGAATCAAAAACAGTGAAAGGACATTTGGGCAGCAATTCCTGCCTTGGCTAAATCTAACTCCTGATGCTCTGGCCAAAGTGTTTCATTTCAGTCTGAGTACTGATGTTGACTCTGTTCCAGATCTCCACCTGTGTCCATCGCCTCTGATCACTGTGGGTACCATACTGTGAAGGGATAAGCAACAGCAGGATGCTCTCATCTTTCCCCAGTCTTTCCATTCCGATGAGCAAGGAGAGATTATGAGCACTACAAACTGTGTGAATCTCAATCCTTCATGCTTGACCTAAAATTGATGTAAATAAGATTAGTTGTTAGCTGTAGCTGCCTTTTTCAAAAAACGTGTAACCCTGCACTTTGGAAAGTGTTTACTTGGAAATGAGCTACGAAGGAAGTTTTCTTCTTGTGGTTTAGTTGCAGTTCAGAGTCTGTTGTTTTGGGGAAAGAAGAGATTTGAAAACTTTATAGGTGCATAGAAAAGCAACGGTTTATCCACCTTTTTTGGGCAAAAACATTAAGAAATACTGATAAATATATATATGTTAGCTAGCGTTCAATTTCAACCTGAAAGTCAAAAAAGGACATAATATTTTGGGCAATACTTGGATACCTCCTTTAGTTCATACGACTCTGCGAGAATTATTGCATTTTGTATTTTAGTTTTTTTGATATATGTTGGAGTAAATCCCTTTTTTTTGTTTCCATCAGCCTCAGACTAGCAAGCAGTTGAACAGACAAACATGATTTAGGACTTGTTTCAATTAGTTGATTCTGAGCTAATTAAAAGTCCCTCTCCAGACAACTTTTGATCTATTGTGAAAGTGTTCCCAATGGTCTTTCAATTATGAATATGCTTTTTTCAGCCAAAAAAAAAAAAAAAAAAAAAAAAAAACTTGTGTTGTTTTTTTAGGACATAGTTTCTGCAGAGCAGCAGTAGTTCGTTAGACATTCCCTTCTGAGTTGTGGGTGGGATAGTTGGCATGGAACGCACTTTCCATCATCCCTTTGTTTACACTCTCCCACTAGCATACAGCTCATCACAACCCCAATATAACATTTGTATTTTTGTTACTAATGCAACAAATAATGATGAGCAATACTTGAACTATTCAGCTGTACAGTTTTGAGCCAAATGCAAGCTCAGATAAGATAAGAATGGAGCACAGCTGGGAGCTTGTGGCTTGTCGTTGTAGCTTTTACTTCACAAATACAAGCTTTTTCCAACAAGGTTTTTTTTTTTTTATTTCCGTCTGATTCACAACGATTTGAATAAATAAAATACTCAGAAATGCAATTTCAAGCTTATGTTTTCTTTATGTCCCCCATCACGAGCTTTAATGACCACTAAAGCCAGACGAACCTACTTTGGTCTCATCTGCCCAAAGGACATTGTGTTGGAGGATTCGTGGTTTACAGATCTGCGACAGACTGGCGACCAGTCCAGGGGTGTACCCTGCCTTCGCCCGTGAGTAGCCGGGTTAGGCTCCGGCAACCCCGTGACCCCGAAAGGGATAAAGCGGATTGGAAAATGAATGAATGAATGGTTTACAGATGCAAGTTTATCTGGTGATTGTTATAGTAATTCTTCTATATATATTTTACAGATAATAGACTCCTTCATATAGCAACCCCTTTGAACAAGTGATGGTTTTTTAATGTTTCTTTCCACAGGTTTAGTCAAATCAGTAAGACCTTTGGGATAAAAAATATAACTATTTTTAATTTTAATTCCTTTGGAGGACAATGTTGAGGTGACTTTTAGTGGCATTTTCACTGTGATCTCTGACTTTTTATATTTGTCACAAGGAAAATTTTGAACATACCTGAAAATGATGAGGAAATGCTGTTATTGTCATCTAACATGTATGCAGAACTAATTGTTTCTCTTTGACCATTGTTTTTGTCTTCACCTCTTGACACCGTGTTGAGGCTAAAAGCAGCAGAGCAGTGATCTGACAAAACTTTTACGTTCGTAGAGGTTTACAAGTAGAGAAGTCTAATGGATAATTCATCAAGTGCTAATGACTTGCCGCAGCTGCTGTTCTTATTGCTCATGTCTGTTTTTTTTTTCCTTTTGGCTTCATATTATTTCAATAAGTAATGACACTGAAATGAAGTTTAATTTAGGCTTTTTTTAGGATGTATTTGCAAAATAGGAAAACACCACAACTGGGTGAGTTTAAATGTGTCTCAATCATGAAAAAAAAGTCTGAAAAGGAAGAATAAAAAGTTTTCGACACAAATGAAGTGGAGCTCTACAACCATAGTAAAACAAAATGCTGAAAGAACTTTTCAAGACACTTTTAAAAATAATCTTCAAATATCTACATTTTTTGTCAAACCCTGTTTTATTCATGAGCTTTTTAAGAAGAAAACATCAAACATACCAAAACTTCAGTGTTATGCTTTTAATGCAAAGCAAGAAATTGTCAATTGTTGTGTTGACTTGCCCAGTGGACTGTGCCAATGACCAAAAAGGTTGGCTACAGTCTGGTTTTGTAATTCCAGAAATCCTAGCAAGGACAACCTGGAAAAAAGAATGAAGAATAACTAGTATACAATTGCTTTCTGAAAATGGTAATTCTCAAAAGAGTCAAAAAACACATGTCGTGCAAGGGCGTGAAAGTTTAAGTAGTTCACTTATAAGGCTAGGAGATCTGGATAAAAAAAAATACAATTTATTATTTTTTTTTTTATAACATAATCGCCAGCTTACAAATGGAGATTCAAAGTAAATCAACTTGCTATAAACACTATAATTTTCTGAGGTAGGTTTTCTTTGTGGGTGTGCAACATTGTAGCTTCTATGTGGTACTCTTTAAAAATGGGATAGGCGTGTTTGAAAACTGGGTCTTTTACTGTGACAGGATTCTGTTTCTGTGGTGGTTTTAGACAGTATTCAGGCCAGAAATGATTGTTCAGGACCAATCACGCTGGAACTCATGGCTTTCTTACATGTCTGTTCAAGCAATCATTGCTCATTCTACTTTTCTGCTCTGGTATATGCTTTGACTTCTCTGCACGGCCTTGCTGGTTTGTTGTTGCTTCTCTGCTTTACAATCTACACCACATTCAAGCATTCATTGTCTGCATGTCCCTAACCCAGTTTGTTAATGTTTCTCAATTCTTTTCTTTAGTGTCTGACCTGTTGGGGTTTTTCTTTTATTGCTGGAAGCTGAATTGGTGGCCATGGCAAAACTTTCTATGTGCGTGACACTGTTAATGTTATCAGTTTTTGATTGCTGTCAAGAACTGTTTTGCTCACAAAAACAAGAAAACAGAGGTTGTTTGGGAGATTTTCTAATACTGTGAAAAGCCATAGAATCTAGCTTCCTGCTCCAATGACCTTCACAAATTCCACCTGGTATTCAACAGAACCTGCTACCTCCTCCTTCCCCTGCCCATTTCCAGAAAAGCAATGATGAATTCCACTTGCACAGAGTAAGACATTTTTTAACAAGGCCTCTGTTTCCAACATCTGACAAAATATGATGTTACCTTTATCCTTAGTTTTAAAAAGTATGCCAAGAATACTTTCAATTACTACCTGAAAATAGAGAAAATTATTGATATTACATTAATTACTGCTGCTCGTCTAAAAGAATGATCACTTTATGTGTCTTTGATATAACATTATTAATAAAAAGCACCCATTCTTGTTTTTTTATTACATATGAAACTTAACACATATGGCAGCAAACACAGGCAGGACATATGCAAATGTACTGTCTAGCAACATACATTATTTTCACAAAGAAGCATTTCATGAAGTATTGAGCAAAAAAAACAAAAACAAAATAAAGCTCTATAGATGCCTTTCTGTCAAGAAAATATAAACTGCATCCACTGTTGCATGTGTCCTTATGAACAGGAACTCAGTGTGAACTAATTTAAAGCAAAGAGCAACAACTACAACAAAAAACCCTCCCAGACACCTTTACAACCCGCTTAACTTTTCACAGTTCAGTATTACTTGATGTCAGGATCTGATACAAATGTTCTAAATTAAATGAAATATTGGGCCAGGTTTATTGTAGATATACACAGCATGGCAATGTTTAGCTGTGAGCCACAAAAAAATACTAATCATCAGAACAATAATCAAGACTTCAGCTTCCTGAGTTAAATAGAGTTGGTACAAACTCCAATTAACTGTTGTGGTGTTTGTGTGTGTTATTTATATTAAATTTGTCTGGAAATGTTAAGGTCTGAAATTCTGCTGGCTTAGCAAGTCATAATCATGTTTTTGGGCAGACAAATGAACCCACCATTTCTTTAACCTCTAAGAACAGTTGAACTGTTAAAGGATGAATGCCAACATGATCAAGTTTTGCACACACACAAAAAAGCAAGCTTTTTGATAAAAACTGGATTTTTAGACCTTCAGAAATATCACAAATGTTCATAAATTGACCCTAGTTGTGGCACATTTTCCAATCTGTTTCAAGTCTTAATCACATATGTGGTAGGGGGTTGTCCCGTACAGGTGCTGCAGGTTTTTGGGTTGTTCGGGCCAATGGAGATTCGTAGAGAGAAGTGACTGTATCTAAAGGGAGTGCAGGTGTGCGTTGCACTTCCCTTAAGGTGTATCGTAAAGTATTTGTAAGGGTAATGTTAGTTGCACATCCTTATGACGTACAGCTGATGCTGTGGTATGGTGCCCCACTGTAGCTATTACTGCATACTGGCTCTTCACTAATCGTGAACAAATGCTGCACACACAGGAAGTGCAGGTAATATGTAGGATGCCCACAAAAACTACAACCGAATTGTCTAATTTCTAAGCATAGTGCTCATCCTGTGAACAGCACTAATAGGCTCCTTGCGAAGGATTTGAGGGAGCTTATAGAGAAAAATCTTTACGTGTTGCACAAGTGTTCGCTACAACCTGTCATCCAGATCCTGCCTGTAAAAAAAAAATGTGCATGAAAATGCGCATGAACATTTTCCCTCTACAAGCTCACTAAGCGGTCTACGACCTTGATATTTTGTGCCGGCCACTTTTGTGCCTCATGCAGGTTTGTCCATTTTTCCCCCACAGAAAGCTCGTATCCCCCTGTAAAGGCAAATGTGACAAAAACTTTAAACTTAAGTATGAAACCTATTCTCTTCAGCGCATTCTGATTCTGGTTGGTTTGTAAGTTTAGTAGTATTATGCAGCCCATTTTCATCTGTCGAACAAATCCTTACCATTCATCTACAGGGTATGTGTAAACATGTTAGAACATTTTAACCTGCCATCTTAGTCTCTACTTGTTTACTTCATATTGTTTGAGGTAATGAATGTTAAATGGTGTAGGATGCGTTCTACAAGCAGAGTGATAAATAGTGCACAGGCAAACAATAGTGTCAGATCAAGTCAGAATTTACATTTGAAGTAAATAAACACATTCAGAAGATTGAGTTCCAACTTCTTATGACTAAAACATTGGAGAAACACTAATGTGCTTTGAGAAGTTAACAGCAAATGAAGTTCAAATTCAGATTGCAAGACTTTGTCAAAAATGTTTCAATATTTTAAGCCAATATCATGTTCGTGTGTACCATAATTATTTAGACATTAGAATAATACAGTTCAAAAACTAGCTAAAATGTATAATAAGTTATGAACTACCATTGCATTGACCTTTTTTTTATTTGGGTGTGCTACATTTAAAGCTGACAAGAACCCTCTGGCTGCACTTGCTGTTCCTGCAGCTCAGTTAGTGCGCTCAGTGTTTGCAAACAAGGCTAAGTAATTTAAAAGACTGAAAAATTGCACTTTTGAGGCCTTCAATCAGGAAATGATTACACTGCAAAAAGCAAAATGTATGAAAACCAAACTCAGTCATATGATTGGAGTGCAGTCGGTAAAGCTGCATTCACTTGTGGGATACAACGCAAGTGAACGGGAGTGTGTGTCCTTTGCTATTTAAATGCAAAGTAGTTTTACTTTAGTGCAGGGGGATACTTTTCTTTTGTGACCAAACACTGAGAGGGGAGAACGGAAAAAAGTCAAGTTTTGTAGATGGGCAGATGGATGCATAAAAGGAAGGAGAGTAAGATGAAAGCAAGGCATGATCTTGGGGGTTTGGGACCTGAAGTACCTGGTCCAAATATTGAGAAGGCCAGCTGGGGTTTTTGGCAAACATATTGAGCACCAAGAGGCAGACCCCAAGCCCCCAAACTAATCCTGCTGCAGGTGATATTGTTTATAGAATTTTAGAAATGAGCAGAAGATTGCATTCTCTGTTTTTTTTCCCCTTTGAATTCCTTTTGACTTAGCACACATTATAAGAACCAATGTCGTTTAAAATATTTTACAATTGTAAGGAAAAAAAAGGACAAAACTACATTCTGTCAAGATGTTGCATGATGTATTCATGGTTATCTTCAACCGTTGCTTCAACAACTTTCTCCTGTTAAATAATTTCCTCATCATCTTCACAAAACATACATTACTAAGGAATACAAAACTACATGAAATATTTAAACTCACAACTTCAACATTTTAGATTAGAAAATTATGCAAAAGGATAAAAGTGTCACATTTTTTAAGTTTTGTCAGCAACCACTGACCTATTTTTTAGGACCCAAAAATACCATGTCAAGACTTGATTCAGAATATGTGTAGATATAAATGTTAAATGTTGTTCCTTTTAGATCTTTTTAGAAGACAATCTAGAGTTTAGACACAAAGAATGATATTTCACTCTGAGACAAAGCTGATACTGATGCAAATATTTTGCAGAGTATATGCGCAGAACAAAAACATAAAGACAATGTTTTTATTTTTGCTCCTATTTGTCATGAGATGAACTCAGATATTTGAAGCATTTTTCGACAAACACAAAACAACCATGTCTCTTAAAAAATGTTTACACATCTGTGATGGTGAACACTTCTTTGCAGAGGTAATCCATCCACCTCACAGGTGTGCCATATCAAGATGATGATTCGACTGCATAATTATTGCACAGGTGTGCCTTAGACTGGCCACAATAAAATTTCACTCTGAAGAGTTTTGTTTGGGGGTTCGGGGACTCAGAAAACCGGTCAGGATCTGGTTTGACCAGCTCATGCAGTTCAACACATCTGCTTTGCATAGAGTTGATCAGGTTGTCAATTGTGGAATGTTGGTCCACTCCTCTTCAATGGCTGTGCAAAGTTGCTGGCAGGAACTGGAATATACTGTCGCTAGAGCATCCCAAACTTCCTCAATTAGTGGCATATCCAGTGAGTGTGCTGGCCATGCAAGAACTGGGATGTTTTCAGCTTCCGAGAATTGTGTACAGATCCTTGCAACATGGGCCAAGCGTTATCATGCTGCAACATGAGGTGATGTACTTGGGTGTGTGGAACAACAATGGGCCTCAGGATCTTGTCATAGTTATCAATAAAAGTTTTGAAGTATAATCCCATAACACAAAAAGATCTTCTTTGAGAATTACCTGACGACCTTGAAGGTCTTTTATTTCACTATTTGTAAAGTATCCTCCATCAACTGCAGGCAATTAGTTGAAAGCGTGGAATTAGAGCAGTATTTCTGTGTGGATTGCAGACCTTTTCTGCAAAATCAAGACATGCTATTTAAGCCTCAGGAGGGAGCCCTAAAAATTACCTCTTTTCAGGTTACCTAAAGATATTTAAGGGTAAATGACAACTTGGTCTTTTTTTCCCACCTCCTGCTCTCTTTCTCTCAGTTGCTATTTGAGTGGCAGGTATAGCCTGTGACAAACAGGGCTTGTAACATGCTCCAAATCTGTCAGGGCTGATTGCAGTGGCCTCCTTTGACTAAAAGCAACATCATCGAAAAAAAAAAAAGAAAGAAAGAAGGGAATGGATTTAGACACCAACACCCAGCTGATGAGATTAAAAGGGAAAATGTGTGATGAAATATTAAATTTATTTGACTTTCATTTGGTAACTTGCCTATAGAATCCTAAAACCTGCTTTTGCTTTTTATCGTTATATATATTTTAGTTCCAACCATTGTACTCCTGGCATAACAGTTTTTTGTCTATGCAATGGATTTATCTTCAGCCTGTTGGCATTTGAGGCGCATTCAAGAACGTGCTAAACACAAGTTCTTGAATGCAGGTTTGACCTATGTTGTTCACTCTGGACAAGCAGGAAGGAGCTTCTTTTTCTCTTTTATACTGTTTACTAACGCATGTTTGCCACCTACAGTTGGAAGAGGCTTGATGCGAAATGTTGTAGCAGTGAATACATTGCAGGATTTTTCTTACAGCTCTATTCCAATATATGAAAGACTTGGTGTCACATCATTTCGGTCATTCATTTCTCTTCCATTCTTCTCCTTTCACTTCCAAACTACATTTCCTGATTGGTCAAAGTTTGACCAGGTTTAACTTGTAATGCCCGTTCAACAGCCATGTGTTGTACACAGAGCCCAAAAACAGTTGTAGGATCTTACGTAGCTACTTGTGAATGAGAGTTTTGAACGCGGAAGCCTGAAACGCATGTTTACATAGATATTTCATTGGAAGTGACTGCTTGAACACATGCTGCCGAAGGCAGTGTGACGTGGCTTTAAAGGGCAAAATTTATTTTTTTTGTCAAAAATTCTTTTGATTATTTTAAGTTTTTGTTTACTATCCACTCTTACTAAGACTACGATTGTGGCTTCTGAAATGTTAAATGATAAATTAGCACCTGTTCAGATTTTTACTAATCACATCCGAAGTGATGAATATTATTTTTTTGCTCAGAGGTTGATTTATTCCTCAAAAAAGTTTCTACAAAAGGAATATGTTTAACATTGACCTGGGATTAGATTATTTTAGAAATAATTTAATATATAATTTGTAAAAAAAAAAATTAAATCAGGTCTTTCATGTTGGCTTGTTAAGACTTAAGAATGTAAACCAATGTAAAGGAAAAGGAAAACCTGCATTTTATAAAATATTCTTTTAAGACCGTCTTTGTAAGCAATAACTAAGAGATATTCACTAAATAAGACAGGTTGAACGGGTGATTTAAAGAAAAAAAAAAAAACAGAATCCGGTGTGAATAATGTGTCCTTTTGTTTGTGTCCTGTGTGTCACATGATCAAGCAGAAGACATCACAGAGAGTGACACTTCCATTACTAGATTGATTTCTTACTTGGTGCAGCAGTGCAGCACAAAACTACAGTGTGATTGCAAACCTAGCCATGGCTTTCAGAGTTTGTCACTAGTTTTTACGTAACTGTAGGTATGACAGTGAGCTCTTACCATGTCAACGTTCAGGTAGGTTTTGCCAACTTCACCCAAGCTATCTGCTGGGCAGGCATCCCAACCACAGACTGTTCCTGGGATTATCCTGATAGGGAACAGAGTTTTTGTAGTTCCGACGACACGTGTAAATAGGTCATTTTTCCAGTTTGTGTAAACCAAAGTACTTGTGGAATGTCCACACAGACATGGAAACTCAGCAACACATCACCTATGTTATTCTGTGTAGAAATTTAAACCTGAGGTAAGGCAGCACAGTTTTCTGCCCAGCTAATCAATGTAAAAAAATGGAGGGTAGGCAAAGTAAAGAGAGTTTAAATGCATCCACCAACTTGCCATAAAAACACACTCCCTTACACGATACAGGTGTTTGAGCTCTAACAAGATCATAACAACCGATTTGAAAAAATAAATAATAATAATAATAGCCCAAAGTAATCATAAACAGAAAAGTACAGCAATTAATATCAGATACATTTTTGAAACCAGGCTAATAGATGTTAATGCAAATAAATGTTTGGTGTAAAATCTGCAACATTAGGTGTTTCCTGGTTAGAATCTGGGAACTGAGGAACCACAATAGATTGGTCACCATATGTCCAGTGTGACAACTCTCACTGACGTCAATAGCTTTTATTTGACTCTCAATTTCCCTCCAAATTTGAAATCGGAATCCGTATTCAGTTGGACAGCATGGGATCAAATAAGATAAGCGGATGTTTAAAAATTAACTTTTTTTTTTTTTTTTTTTTTTTGTTATTGGTCCGCAATGCCAAATGACGGGGATAATCTGTCCTTCTGTAGTGTAATGTAAGGAGAGACAACTGAAAGTTCTTTCCAACCAACCGCTTGGGGACACTCAATCTCCTTAAAGGAGTTGACATATTGAGCTAAGAGACCACTGTAAAGCTGCATTCCCACTGAATGCCATTCGCATGTCAGACAAATTAATTCTTAGGCCACAGCCAACCACAGACCCCAGCCAGAGGTTCAAGAATTATTAGTAATGAAAGCTCTGTAGAATTATTTTTTTAGACATTATTTATGTTCATTATGTATGTGGCTTTCTTATCAATCAACTTACATATCACTTTGTATTTAAGACAGCATTGGAAGTTTGAGGAAGGATTATAGGCAACACAAGACCAGAAATATCATTCAATAAGGATGCTATCAGCTATAAACGAATGACTGACATTATCCCGGAGGATGCTGTGCACAGCCCATTACATTTGCTGTCTATTTACTTGATGTTTATTGTTTTACTTGGCTCTCCTTTTCTCTTTCACATTTGGCAATGTTCACACCTGGTTTTGTCCTTATTTTCTGCTTCATTGGGAGCCACATATGAGTTGAACATGACTCTGCTTTTAAATGAAATGATAGTCACGTAGAGACACTGATCGTGAAGGATGAGCTTGTGTCCCCTTCTATTCTACCTTGTTTTACTTGATGGGTTTTTTTGTGTGAAGAGGGAAGAAGAGGTCAGAAATATGCACACTTATCCTCTTTTTTACTTCAAATATTAAAGTATTATTTACAATTTGTCATTTTCCTTCATCAAGATTCTAAAATTAATGTTTTGAGTGACATCTCATTGATTCTTCGTTTGCTGAAGAGTATTTATTACTGTCATCTTCTCTCCAGCCCCCTCTTTCTGGTTCCCTGTAAAAACCAAAGGGTCAGTGATTAAATGATGTGTGCTGTGGAAAGTAACAGCCAGGTGGTGTAAAACGCATCTGCTGGTTTGGTCTTCCAGAGTCTTAACCATGGAGAGCCTCTGATGCAGAAACGGTCTCAGCTGGTCTGTTCACATTTATTTATTGTCATCTATGGAAAATTCATTTGTGCAGTTTCCTACAAAACACAAACTGGTTTAATTACTGCAGCCACCACCAGCTTTCCAGTGATGGAGCCTGCAGTCAGTGCCAGTTTTTAAACTGACTTTGAACAACACAATTCATGGCTAAAGTCGATAAATTCCCTACATTTGCACATTTACATTATGTGTTTGAATGAACCAATGTGTGTTATTTGATGGGAAAATCCAAGACTATTACAAAAAACAGAAGATTTTGTTCTGATATGTTTTTTTCCCCCAAAACTTAAGCACATTACACATTTTTTCCTTTCTGATCTGCGGTACTGATTCATTTGATTCTTCTGCAATAGAACGTTGGTTGTCTTATCTGTCTGTGCTACAATTATTAAACTTATTCACAGTGGGAGGCTTTATTATTGTTAACAACTTCAAGAATGCCTCACAGCAATTTCTGTATACACTGGACTTTAATAATATAGATTATTAAAACAATATACCAAGAGTCTGGGTGTTGATTGTTCACACTGGTCTGATGGCAAACGCTTTTGTATTATAAGGAAAAAAAGTAAAAATAGTTTGATTTAAGCTAAAGATTCCAATGTGGGCAGAGTAAATGCAGAGAGAAAGTTATGGCAACTTTAAAAAAAATCAATACAAATTGACAAAGTATACATTTTTCACTCTAAGCACACAAAAAAAACACAACACAAAAGAGGCCTCTTTTTATTTTTGCAGACACAAGTGATTATCTGTAATTTGTTGTACAAACGAGATTGAACAATGTTACATTGTTCAGGCTTACAGAAAAAGAAACAAAGCACTTTCAGATTAATTGAAAGTTTTCTTTCAGTCTTTGTTATTTATTTATTTGTTTAAATTCAGAACTGATTGAGAGGTATTTACCAAATTTTTCTGATTAAAAGTCACCCCAGAGGATAAGTCGCAGCAACCAAAAATGGCATAATAAAGACGAAAAAAAATCCTTTGAGTACAAGTTGCACTTTTGGGAGAAAAGTGCAGTACCTCCGAACAACTTTGCCAAGCCTGGTTCTCCTTCATGTTGGTTTTGGACTCCACCCACTGATTAGAATGATTGGCTCTTCTTCTGTGTTGCTATCAATAGCAAATACTAATACACAAAACCTACCTTGTTAATGGAAAAATAATGAAGATTATGAGCCTATTTATTTAAAAGAAAATCACCAACAAGTCGCATCCATTGACTGATAACTGGACTGAGTAACCTCTCCCGCCTCACATTCCAAATAGGAACTGTGCACTAGCCCCAGAAAATCCACAATCCCATTGACGTCTATAGACAAAGAAACAGCTATAACTCAATCAATACATTTTTCAGAATGATCATTCTCGCTCTGATCCCTTTTTTTTTAACATATTCTTGCTAATCCGATTTATTTTTCATTCAATATTTTCTTTATCGCAAATAATTTAAGTAATAAGCTGGCCAATCAACTGCATCATGTGGTGCTCTCTTCCAAGCCCGCTTTCAGTGGAAGGCGTGTGTCGTTCCAAAAAGCTCACTCCTGATTAGCGAGAGTGGTTGTCATAGATATGTTGACCCAGAACGACTCGGACCAATCAGCGCTTATGTCGTCTGGTTCCAACATGACGACATCCATATCGTAGAAAAATGTCGACTGAATTGACTTAATTTCACTGGATCCAGAGGTAAGGCATTTTCTTTTTTTTTACTTGTCCTGTCCAACAGCTGAGCAAACAGATATGAGCTGAGAGCCTCTTGTATTAGACAGATTTTACTCTTACAATCGGGGGTTATAAATCATAGCGAACACAAAATGTATGTTGGTATAAGCCCCTTTTGTAATTTAAACCAAACTTTATTAATATAGATTTTTTTTTTTGTGTCTTTTTTGTTGGACCGGACGGAAAAGGAAAGGGGGAAAAGGAGAGAGTTGGGGGGTGGGGGTTGGGGGTGGGGGTGGGGGGAAGAGAGATGGTGGATTATAGAAGTTAGAGAAGGACTACTGTGAAGGGAAGGTAGATTTGTTAATCTACAGGCAACAAAATGTTGGAGCTTATACCCATTGCAATAGTGAGTGTTGGTCTAAAATGGGCAGGGCCTGTCCACACACTCAGCTGTTACATACCTGCCGGCTCCAAGAGTGTTCACAAACTTGTCCACATCCAGTTCACACGCACTCTTGTGCATACCAACCAACACATGTAAAGCATTACATTCTGTCACGCACACTATTCGAAGGTGTAAAGGTGAGCTGAAGCCTGTGCCCAGGTGAATGTTATGTTAAGCTGAAGTGGATGATAGAATGCACAAAAAAGGAGGGAGAACCCCCATCCATCCCCACACCAAGACACCCGCCGTGGCGGCAGCGCCGACCAGGGCCCGCCCCCGCACCCATACTGTGGGGTCAATGGAGGAGATCCACCCGCCAGGCAGCCCGGCCAAGCACCCAGACCAGGGCCCGCAGGACAGCCACACGGGCCCCCAACACCCGAGCGCAGTGAGGTACGGAAGCGCAGAGCGCAAGGCCCAGCCCAGTCAGGAGAGCAGCCCTCCCACCGCGCCAGGTGGCCCAGCGCGGGGCCCCACCCCCGAGAGCCCCACCACCCCAGACAAGCCGCCCACCACCACCCAGGAGTTCTGGGCATCCCCCCACCCCAGCCCTGGGTACGAGCCCGGGCCCCCCACGGGAGACCCGCTCCAAAGCTCCAGGCAGCTGCGGAGATCCAGAAGAGAGCACGGTGGGGGTCAGCTACCCCCATCTAGAAAAGGGATGACCAAGAGAAGTGGGGGTCCCCGAAGGTGTACATTGCCTGACCAGGCTCTCCTAATGTTGTGACCCAGAAGGGGCTCGGCACCCGAGGGTAAGGGCCAGAACCCGCACCACAAGGACACAGACACCCTCCAGGCTCAGATGGAATATGATCCCCCGCTCATGGACTTGCCAGAGGACAAAGGGATCCCTCTCCCTGCGTGGGGAGGGGGCCGCCGGGCCCAGGAGGCCGACCCCCAGGAGACAAGGCCACCGCTGCTGAAGGCCCTGTTCCCTCCACCAGGGATGGGGTAGGGGACAGAAGATCAGTAGTCCCACCTTCCTTGTGTAATGTATTTGTGTGTGTGTTGAGGTGTGTTTCTTGTGGTTGATGGGTGTGTGTAATAAAGGGTGCAGTTAAAATTGGCGAGCAGGGCACTGAGGACATCTCCTGATTGCTTACAGGGATGTCCAATCGCCCTCTCACCAAGGAGCCCTAAATGTCTACGGTGCAGTTAAAATTGGAGGGTAGAGCACTGAGAGGACATCTCCTACTTGCTGGCAGTGATGTCCTAGCACCCCCCACCAAGGATCCTACGTGTCTAAGGTGCATTTAAAACCAAGAGAAGGGGGCGAAACTGTGCGGAGACCATGGGAGGGGTGGACCACTGCCAAGTGGCTCGGCCCCTAGAGGTATTCCGCAAGCACGCCCCCCCTTCCAACCTAATAAGTGGTCGTATGAGGAAGGAGGGAAGGTCGGGGACAGTTACCAAACTGACCCCCGATGATGAAACAACCGTCCCCCCGCCCCCCCCAGCATTGGGCCCAAGTCTCCCCAGGGCAGAGGCCCCACCGCCCGAAAGCCAACCCCCCAGGCCCCACACCCCCCACCCCACACAAAGAGAGAGGAGCCCAGAGGGGGCCAGCCCCCAGGGCAAGCCCCAGCCCCTCCCCCCCAAGCACCGCCCCTGTAGCTACCTGGTCAGGTACCAGCGGGCCCGAGGAAGCCCCTAGGGTCCCGTACTGGTAGTGGACCCCCCCCCTTACCCACAGACATCCCCTCCCCTGGCCCGCTCCCCCCAGACCCTGCAATAGTAGGCTTTATCTGGAGCAATCGCAGGCCCCAAGAGGGTTGCCCCACCCCGTCCCAGGGCCGGAGAAGGAGTGACCCCAGCCCCCAGGTGCAGCCGGGCCACTCATCCAGCGCAGGCAGACCCCCCAGGGCCAGGGCCTCGCGCAAGCCCCCCCAGCACACGCAAAAAGACCACCCCCCCAGCCAAGCCAGACCCCCACCCAGTGCACCATCCACACACCCCCACGCCCACCACTCAGCAATTTTCTAACATGCTTTGTCCACCTGTATACTGTCAATGGTCGCACGAGAGAATAAGCCGCACCCCCAACCAAACTATGCAAAAATATGCAACTTGCATCCCAAAAAATGTGGTATATATGTCTTTCAATGTTCTTCACCTACAAATTGAAAATACTTTTGGGTGATGCAAGCAGTCAAATGGCTTTGCAACAACAGTTGAGTGCAAACACCTGTTATTCACCATTTTGACATTGCGTACTAACCCAGTAAAATTTATTTGACATTTTTTTCTTGCCTGATTCGATAAAAAGTAAACTCTGAAAACTTTCAGTTTTAAAAAGCGTTTCCAATATTTGTCCTAGTTTTACAATGTTTCTTCTTATGGACCTTAGAAATATGCCGACAAGTAGAATCAGTTAGGGGATCTACTGAACCAGTTTGCTCCCCCTCCTCTGTCTCTGCAGCACCTGTGCATTTGCCATGATAATTATTCTCAAACCTGGCAACCGAGGGGCATCCAAAACATCTGTGTGGGGGTGCCTTGAAAGTGCTTGGCTGCTAGAATAAAAACAATACATTTTTCAAACGCTGCCTGTTCCTTCACATCTGATGATGCACTATGACCATTTTACAGCGTTATACAATAGATATGTAACATATTGCTCTGTGAAACTTGTGTTTGAAATGGAAAAACAAGCTGCCCGTCTAAATCATCTTTATTGAAAGACACTTCAAAGCAAGCTCGCTCTATAAAGTTATAGAACAGATAAATGCAAATTTTAAGGATGTTTAAATGTATTTCTAAAGCTTTTCTATTTCGGGCATGCTGTTTTACTAAAGTCTGTGCAAAAATAACCTCATATCAACCAACTGACATACAAATAAATAGATTACAACCATCAGATCTGATATTATAGACACATTCTGATCACAGACTGCTTTTTCTCCATCCCTCATCCGAACTTTCTTAACTGAACTTTACTTTCATAATATAAATACACTTAAATAATGACATAAGAAGTCTAAATTACAAATTAAATACTCCACAATACAAAATACATGAATAAATTCAACAATGTAAGTATTAAAGAGTACATTATCAGATAAATTATATGTACTACACATTTTTTTATTTTTTTGTGTGTCAAAAGTTTTTATGAGAAAAAGGTTAATCTATGTTTAGTGAAGGCAAGGATACGTCTTTTAATTTGGACAAACTGGTCCATAGTGCCATGGGCATCAGTATATTTGAGAAAGGAGACATGTTCAAACTAATCTTAGTCATTCAAACATCTGAAATATAGGCAAAGTAAATATTTGAAGAATAGAACTCCAGTATCCAGAAACTAAAAAAGAATGAAAACATTTTCAGCTGTTACTTTGTTGTTGCTACTTGTCAGATTCACCCTGTGACCTACAGCTTGTTAGGTCACGAAGTAGCAAAAAATTTAATTTCATTTAAAGACATGTTATGAATTCTCCCTTATTTAATTACTGTTTAAAAATATTCTGGTCATTCTCATTTTTTTTTAAATACAAAGACAAATGAAAAAAAAAAAGAATAAGGATTCTCTTACACTTTAAAGCGAACAGAGAAGTACATTCCAATCAAAAACAAACAAAAAAAAACATGAGTAGTAGTGAATGAATCTGTTTGCAATAGTAGGAGATATAGTAATCCCTAAAATCTACCATGTTAAGGGTTCTTAGGAACGTCACCATCCATCCATTCTTCGATCCATCTACCCTCTTAACCCGCTTTATCCCTTTTGGGGTCATGGAGTTGCTGAACCCTATCCAGGCTACTGTTGGGCGAAGGCGGAGTACACCCCGGGCAGGTCGCAGGGCAGGGCTTTAAAATATTATATATATATATATATATATTTATAATATATTGTAAAATATTGACTATTGCATTAAGAAAACACATTTCGTTCGACTTTAAAGTTTGATGCGTATATTTGAAAGACTTGTCTATATCTGGCAGCATAAAAATGAAGATTCACCTCATTCTATGTTGTGCAGCTGCTGCACAAGCAGCAGATAATCCTGCATTCTGGCAAATCTCTGCTCTTTAAAATAATGGGCAGCACATTATTTTGGCTAAAAAGATGTGTTCGCTCGTGTCTAACTTGTGTGTGTGTCAAGGGCAATTTGGCAATAGGTTTGATGTTTAAGGACTCACAATCATTTGATTAGCAATAACTAAAAACCCCTTCAAAAATTGTGCATGCATGCATGCATATGCACAGGCGCTCAATGCCACACACAGTGTAGTGTGTGATTGATTAGCACAGTGGCACTGGTACAATAGCTCGGAGGGGGTGCAATCCTTAAATAGCAGATTTAAAAGGGGGGAAGTCAAGCCAAGAATTCTGATCAGCTGCAAGAAAACTGCTTTGAATGCTATTCTGATGCAAACGCACAATCCTCTGCAGCACAAAAGAGAAAAAAAACACAAAAACCTAATTTTCCCTTTGATACTCTTGTGCACAACTCTCCTGGAACTTTTGGTTTTCTTGTAGTTCAGTTTACATTTGTTGAACTTATCACAAATACACATATAAATATTTATTTTTTATGACCAAAATGAATGAGCACAATGTAAAAGATGTAGCATGAATTGAAATTTAAACTTTTCATCCCAATTTGTAGCTAAAGTATTAGGGACTAAATAGTTAACAACTTGCTTCTTCGTCATGAAAAAATGGAAAATCACACAAAAGTATCTCTGCTTATGAAGAAACATAATATAATACAGAAATGCTAAATATACTATTTCCAATTATTAAGTAATCTGAGATGACCTTAGCCTCACCCTTTAAAGCATTATATGCATCAAATTGACAAGCTTTCTTTACCAAGAATGAACTAATGGTTTTAAAAAAGAAATTTACATCCCAGACAATACTGTCAACCTTACAGGAAATAAAGGGAAAATAAATGAAATTAGCCAAAGTATTAAGAGTTTTCTGTGTGTCTTTAGAGTTTATACGGTGAATAACAGATAATGCCATCACCAGAAAGGAACATCTTGTGCTGTCTCATAGACCCACGCCAACAAAAATTGTGTTTTTAACATGTTTTTGTGGCATTTTCTCATAATGGAAGACTTGCTTAAAGAAAATTCAGCTTATTTCTGACTTTTTTTAGTCAAACTGTTGGGAATCAGAAGCAGGTGGAAAAAAAACAATTTGAAAAAAACTGTATTTGCGACATAGAAAAAACTACAAGCTCTCTGCTCCATTCTGATGCATCCACTTGCAGACAAATAGATCCATGTACGTTTTTGTTTTCCTCGTCTGAGCTGGTTGCTCCAATATTTCTCACCATTTTAGTTGCACCGGTAATGATCGTATGTAGGGTGTAGAGGAGTGCAAGCTATCCAGAAATCGTCTAAAGCGTCTAAATGGTCAACAGTCCTGTACAAAACTCAGACGAATTCCTGCTGCTCTGCAGAAAATATGTCCTACAAAACATTTTTTTTTTCTTATTTTGGCTAAAAATGGCAGACCATAGTTTAAGGACCACTGGGAACACTTTGAAAAAACATAAAAAGATGTTCGAAGTGGGACTTTACACACCTCAAAAAAATCACGCAAGATAACAGTTCAAAAAATGTAAGGTAAGGTCAGAATATTCTTTGTCCACAGAAAGAGCTACTTTCTCAGTTTTTATCTCCATATATCACTTATACGAGTTGCCTCAAGTCTGGGACTCGGCTCACTTACAGCACAAACAATGACATAAATTGTAGGAAGATTACTTATATAAGCTTATATAGCAGCTATGAAGCGGATCCATTTACTTAAAAACAAAGATACATCATTTAGGACATCAGTCAAGGCACTTAGCACTTAGTGATGGATTCAGAAATTAGAAAGAACACCAACTTTGATTTCAACTGCATCGCAAATGTAAAAACATTTGACAAATAAAAGAAACTAATGTTCTGAGCGTTGAGAAGGATTTGTGGAAATGGTGACACTCAAAGTAAACCTGTCTCTTTACTGTTTGCAATAAATTTCAAGTAAGTACCATTCAGAAGGCACTTATCAGAAATCTTTTGTTTTACGCTGAAAGAAAATTACATCTCTACCTGCCACGAAGAGTGACATATTCATTCACTTGACAGGTGGCATTATTTTGCTTTTATACCAAACATTTAACACGTGTTCCATTTCTGTCCTTCTGTCAACACAATAAATCCATCTTGGGGCGGCCGTGGTGCAGTGGAAAGGGCGGTCGACTTGTGATCGAAGGATTGCAGGTTCGATTCCCGCCTTGCCCGCCCATGTGTCGAAGTGTCCTTGGGCAAGACACTGAACCCCACATTGCCTCTGATGGAAGATTGGCGCCAGTGTTTGACAGCATAGCCACCATCAGTGTATGAATGTGTGTGTGAATGGGTCTGTGATTGTAAAGCGCTTTGGGCCTTCAATAGGCTAGAAAAGCGCTATATAAGTAAACGCCATTTTACCATCTTCCCAATCCATGTCAGATATTAATAGAAAAAAAAACACAAAGAAGCATTATTATATGGACATACAAAGCATGATCACAGCCGTCATTGTGAGAAAGCATGCATTTTTAGTCATCAGAAGAATAACTGCCTTTTGACAAATAATGCATATTTTTGCACGTGGAAATGCATTTGCTGGAAAACATCAGAGGCAAGTCATGATTTCACAGAAAACTGTTTGGACAAGTGGAAAATCGCATCTCCTCCACCAGCGACTCCCTCTCCTCCCCTCAGTCATCCACCATTAGGCTTGCACAGTAGCAAAACCTGTTGGCAGTCTAAGCCATGCTGCTACCTGCTGAAATGTAACTAAGACAAAGCTCCTTTATCTGCCCTGCTACCGCTCTGTCCTCAGCACACAACTTACTATTCAGTCATTTAACAGATGCTCTCATCCAGACAGAGACATTATAAGCGCATTCAAATGCAGAGAGGGCTGAAACAGCCTCATATTTCCAGCGCGTCCTCCTAGCTATGTCAGATGTGAAGGGCAGCGATGCTGGAGGTCATGGGAGACCTGTCTGGGTGACAGGCTGCAGAGATGACTTACTTTATGACTCCCTCCTTGGATTTTTCTCTCCCTGTCTGTCTGCCTTACACTTGTCCTCAGTGGATTTCTCATTTCCCATGTTTTTCTACCTGCATGCCACATTACATTTTGAAGGTGAATCCCATAAATACTGAAATTACTTTGAAGGATACATTACTCAGATAGCTTCCTTTTTTCCCCTGATTACCTTTGCATTGACACTTTCTTTTTTT
The DNA here is from genome assembly GCA_036245035.1 of Adrianichthys oophorus. Taxonomy (NCBI): domain Eukaryota; kingdom Metazoa; phylum Chordata; class Actinopteri; order Beloniformes; family Adrianichthyidae; genus Adrianichthys; species Adrianichthys oophorus. The sequence continues at coordinate 3,551,292 of BSAI01000162.1, forward strand.
TTCCCCATAAAGAGTGTCTTTTACTGGCTATTCTTGCAGCAGCCTTTACCTCCCGACAAGGCTAGCAGTCTAATTTCCATAAAAAAAACATGGGCTTAAAACAAAGGGCATATGAAAAGAGGGAAAACTGGGCCGATTTATTTAATCCCTTTGAAAAGTGTATCATTTTCAGAGTTATTCCCTGCGTCTCCTGCTTCTAATTTCAACATTTTATCTAAGAAAATAGGCCTGGAAAGTTAATCTCTTCAGACTCCTGACAAGGTCATGTCCAGACTCACAGACGTCCTCAGCAGGTGCTCACTCTGTCCCCTTGAGCAACTGCGTCTGCAGTTTTTGTGTCAGCAACTAAAGTTGGCGAGTGTTTAAATATGCATGAATGTGTTAACCACAGCTGGTTTTCATTATTGCGTTTCACAGTATGCATTTATATTCAAAGAGCTATTATCTCAGATCTTTAATTCTCCATGTGGAAGTTTGTTTGACAACAAAACAGCCAACTGAATGCCATAAAGGTAATTAAGTCTTAATTGGAACATGCTAATAAATAGCCATATGTAAATTTGTGAATTCTGAAAATGAAGGTTTCACCCATTTATGGGAACTGAGCTGAGTGGTGTCTCCCTCCTTGTGTTTCAAACAGGAAGTACCCGCTGATTCCAAGAAGCTAAAACCTCATAGACTTATATATAGCAATAAAAAACCATTACTCGGTCATTACATTTGGCAGAATAACCATTCTTGCTGTACATTTTTTTAAAAATCTTTTTGCTAATCCAATTTTTTTAAGGATATTTTTTTTCTTTATTGCAAGTTATTCAAGTTATAAACTGACCAATTAGAGGCCTCAATGAAAGTATGTGGTCTCACATCCATTGTTTAAAACGTTTCACTGTCACATATTCCTGAGCCTGCTTCAGTGGAAGGGTTGTGGACTTCCAACAAGCTCGCTCCTGATTGGTGAGAGAGGTTGCCATAGAAGCACTGAATCAGGCCAACTCAACCAATCAGTGCTAAATAATGTCATCAGACTTCAATATGGTGGCATCTGTATCACAAAAAAATGACTGAATCGACTCCGCTCCGTTGGAGCCGAACTAAATCATTTTCTGTGGTTGACGTCACACTCACTCCAGCTCTCATATAGAGTAACAGTTTCACCTACAAAAAGCCTTAATCAAGCTTCATTAACTTTATTTTTAAAGATTCCTATTGTTATATACTATCATGGGCGAAGCCATGAGAGGCAAGGGGGGCAGCTGTTCCCTCTCACAGCAAAAAGTTTCCCACCTCAATTTTTGGGTCAAAATTAGTACAATCAAGATTAAGAAATCAAGAAATAATAAATGCATGCTTCTTTAAGCTTTACAAAAAAGATAAACACAATATTTTAAAATTTTTGAGCTTCTCAAATGATTTTGTAGGCTTTCAAGAATTTCTACACATTTTTTTTTTTTTTTTTGTTGCTGCTGCTTTACATTGGTAATATCACCTCAGCTGAAAGAACTTCAGTTTTAATGTTAACAATAAAACAGTTTTAACATTTGGATCCTTTTGATCCTTTCATTTATGATCGCTGTCCCCTCTGCTGTTCTCATTTGCCATCCTTACAAAGTCATCTGCCCCCCAATAAAAAAAAGTTTTAGCTCCACCACTGCGCTTAAGGCCTTGGCTGTAGTTTTCTGCCCTGTGCTAAAATAAAAACCCCTTTGTTTGAACAATGACTATATTTTAATGCACTACTCTTATTGTAAAATTAATTTCAAGTCAGTTTTCTTTTGGTTGAGTCAAAGTTAAATAATATGAATCAAATGTACTGCGTATTTAAGCCATTTAAGAAAAGCTGTGGTGTAAGGATCGCACAGGGGAAGTAAAACCTAACTGAATCTTGGTGAAAACACTTGGCACCGTCCTTGTCGTTCTGCTGCCAATGCATTCTGCCATGCAAACCTGTCAGCAAGTGCACACACATGACAAGCATATAGGTGTGAATTTTATGTGTCGGAAGACGACTACGGGGCCGCATGCCTCCCCATCCTAAATCCACCCCTGAAGTGACAAAGTCTGTTAGGCTTATGGTTTGCTATCTGAAACAGGCATTCAGAAAGGACGGATGAAGATGCAGTGTGTCATACAATAACATGTAGCACTGTTACAGTGTCAGTCCTCATTTTAGTTTCAGAACGAGGCTTAATAGCCTCAGTATCAGCAATGTTTTGCAGTAATGGCGGGCGCTAGCTGTGCCATCATCCCCTGTTGGGCAGAAATAGCGAGGGTGCATTTTAATGGATTTTACAATACTTCTTTCTTTAAGCATTTAGAAGCTAAAAACAAAACTTTAAAAATACATTTTATTTACAGATATGATCAACAAGCGAAAACCTGAATCTTCTGACGGGGTGCTTTTATTTATTTATTGCTGTTTGAATATGGTGTCCCTGTCACAAGCAAATACATTTGCCAGAAATGACTTCCTTATTAAGTTGGAAAACAGAAAAACAAACTGTTTTGATTGGATGTTTTTAACCCACCCACAGCAAACATAACAGCCTGCACCCTCCCATGACCCCCCACATATAGCCTCTCTGCAGGCATGCCAGTAACAAGCGGTGATTTCAGCACACAGAGTAAAGGAGGGCCAAGTAGCAACCAGGGCAGCGGGGGCACAACCTGTCATGGAAGTCTGCTGCCAAGCCTCAAATAACATTTGAAGGTAGCCTTGATCGAAAGTGACTTTCAAAGTCTGCCTTAGACCCTAATCCACGCCCAACATGTAGTGGAACAATTTTAGTAGCATTTTTTTTTCTTTTTTCAGGATAAATCTGTGTTTTTGGAGGAAAATGACCTAACAATGTCACTTAAAATGATACATACTGTACATGTCTTGTTATTGGCAAACATAGCATGTTGTAAGCATGTGATCTTTAGTTTGCATTATTTTAGGGCTGCTTTAAAAGGGCCCTAATATGATTTTCTTAAGCCTTTCAGAGTAAACTATATCCACATATATGATCACAATTTACCTTAGGAACATTTAGAAATATTTGTTATTTTTGTGGACTCTTTTCATACCTGGAGGTAAAACGACTCGATCTCTGAGGCACCGCCTTTTGCTCCTTGTCAGTCCCGCCCGATTCATGACATCATCCTAGAGCTGGCCTTAGCGTTCCTGCGCGTGTCCGCGTATGCAAACAAACAACATCCGAACTTTTTGCAAACATGGATGTGCATCTTAGGCATATAAAATGAAAGCGTTTTACAGATCACCGCTAGCTCTGCAGAGAAAGTGTGTGTGTGTTAGCCTGGGGGAGGTGCTGGCAGAGCAGACTCTTCCTGAAAGGGGCGGTCCTCAATCTATGACGTCAGCTCGTGGGAACTCGCTTGTTTTCGTGGGTAAGGGAGGGGCTGTTGCAGAGAGCACGTTTTTACAGGATTACTCAGAAATGCGTAAGTGGATCAAAATACCGCTATGAGGTTGTTTATGATGAGGAATGAACATTATTATACACTTAAAAGCTCAGAAAGTGGGTTTTTCATGGTGTGGCCCATTTTAGAAGGCAAAATGTCACAGTGCTTAAACCCTCTCTTTTGTTTAGTTTAGTGTGTCATATTAAATGTAATTTTGCAATTTAGAAATCTGATGCATTTTGTGACCTTCATTATGCAAAAAAATATATTTTTCGTCTTTTTTCCAGAGTTTGGAGAGTTGTTAATGTGTAAAAGCAAAACCCGACAAACTAATTGGGCTATGAGCCTTAACTGATTGAATGTTTGGCTGCATTTTATTTTTTCCTTTGCAAAATAACTATTGGGTTCAAAAGTTAATTATTGGTGCACAAGTTTGCCAAAGACAACATAAAAAATCCTGGAGAGAAAAGAACAGAAACTGTTTTTTTTCTTACTTGCCATACAGTAGTGTCAGCTGCAAATATGAACTTAATGAGTCGATTTATACTTGTCTGGTTTTCAGCTTCAATAAAGAACCACACAATATGAGAACAAAACAATAACCGTATACAACACGTTAGAAAAAAATGCAGGTGCTAGGTAGTCATGAAATTAAATTGTTCCAACATTACAGATTTTCAGATGAATATCAGAATATGCAACTGCAAAACAAATCTGGCTCACATAAACCCAGCACAATACGCTTTCACCTTATCACAGAGCCATTGAAATATGCAGGCGCCGTTGTTTCAAGTAAACCTGATTTGTTTTTCATATGAAAGTCTTTTACCCCTAATGTTCTTCCTTCTATGGAAATGTGAGCCAATATCATCCCATTATTCCTTGGCTCCTTGTTGCTTTTATGTCAGAGAATTGGTAAGACCTATTTTTAAAAACCTCTCCATTAAAATTCGCTGAAATCTAAAAATGCCCTGAAACATGGACAACAAAAATATATGTACTATTTTTCTTTTTTTTTCTTTTTTTTTTTTTTTGGTATTACTTGATGAAAGCTAATTGTATTTACAACAAGTTGTGCAACAGTGACAATTTTTCTAAACAAAAGCTTTAAAAGACAGACATGCAGCATAATAAAAAGTAACTGCTGCTTTTAAAGATCAAAGATGTAACTTTATAATTAACTTGTTCTTCGAAAATCACTGAACTGTCAAATTTATCAAAGTTATCAAAGTTTATTTTAATATTAATTTTCTGTATTTTTACTAAGACATTTTTCAGGACTTCACAAAAAAATGTTTGCAAACACTATAAACAACATCTTTTTCTCTTTTTCTGCAGTTAGGATCCAATTATGTTGTAATTCAGTTCAATTTGAAATAATTGTATCAATTCTAAAAAAAAATGTCAGCAAAAACTCAATGCATTCACTCTGTTCTGCCTCTTTTTGAAAGTGAAATGTTAAAGTTTTAATTAGTTTTCCACACAAGAAAAACTACAAGATGTAAGAAAGATTGATTTAACTTATTTGCTGTTTGTTTTGAATTTGTTTAGAAAATGGAAAGGGTATGGATATTATATTTGTGTGTGCCTTTATCATCCAGAAGTTACAAGAATGCAAAGCTGGGTAAGCACATACTTTTTGGAAGTTTAAAAGATGGATTCAGTTTGATAAATGATGGGCAACTTGTTTTTCCCTTTGTTTTTAAGTTTACATACATTTTTATGCACACAATGTATGCTAAATTAGGTCTTTGTACATCCTCTTGACATGTTAGAGAAGGCCACTGGTTTGTCTCTACCCGTTTGAAGTTAGTTTTTAAGCCCCTGATTTGCCATCTTTAATGGAAATGACAGCATCTGAAACCTGTCTTTTCAAAAATGGACTGCATGAGCGTGGTTGTCAGTTGCTACCTATTTGCAGCCTGGACTGATGATCTCTGACATCACCCATGGTATTCTGAACAGCAAGAATAAAGTCTGAAATGGATCGAACATATTGACTGGAGTTTACTCTGCCCAATTTACCAATGTACTGGGCAATAAGTGAAACAAAGCAAATAGTTTTGTTGAGGCTATTCATAGGCCAATCAATACTGCATGCACCCAATAATGAACAAACTTAATCTCTAATCAAAACAAACGATTCACAAAAAAATGAGCCCCTCCCCAACCAGTTGTTGCTAATAGAAAGAAAAATCAACATATATACAACAGATTTTGACACCAGACTGTACGTTTATTTTTGGTGTAAAGTTGGGTTTTTGAACATTGGAGGCCATTAAAAATTCCTTCCTTCTATAGCCAGCACCTAGTGGTCATCTGATGAACTGCAACATTTGCTACTTCAGGTTGGCTTCAAATTTGGAAACAGTTTGGCTTGAACATGTGACAAAATGAATTCAAGTCAGGGCAATTTGAATTAAAGAATGGGAACTTATTTATAAAGTTTCTTTTCATGAAAGAGACTGGGACAAATACAAATATGAGGATCCAATTTTTCATTATTTAGTTTATGGAGATAATATTATTATCAATAATAAAGCACCCAACTCTACCTGCTGGTTTAATTGGATCAAAGTCTTATACTGGAGCAAGACTAACAACTGTTCTGCCTCAGTGCTGGTGCCTTTTTAATGATCTCCCTTTAAATATCCCTTACCTTGCAAACACCTAATCTCTATTGTATTTTCTGCATATGATAAACTGAAAACAATCTATTTTACAAAAAGTCGTGTATCAATCTACTTACAGTAACTTAATTTTCCATGCATATAAATGCAAACTGTGTGTTAGGCTGGCACGTGTTTATCCTGCCATGTTTTCAATTATTTAAGATTACCGTGCTTCTAAATTCCTCGGGACAGCGTGTGCACTTTCCCAAACACTTCAAATCTGTGCCAAACTCAAAGCCATTCATTTTTTAACATTATATCCCGACAGAACAGGGAATAAACTCAGATGAATAATTGAAATTCAGGTATCCTACTCAAATTAGTGGGTTAGAGCATAATGGTTACATAAGGGGCTGAGTTGTTTAAAGTGTGAGGTAAATAAAAGAGATAAATGTGCTGATTGCATGATCAGACCCCTGCAAGCTGCTGCTAGGTGCAAGACTCTACTTTTAATCTGTTCAAAGCTGTAATGGTAACTGACACCACTTAGAGAAGTACAATCAAAACTTGTCTTCATAGGTGCTTAACTTTACATATCTTCAGTTGCATGAGTGCTTTGTTGAGTTTTTTTCAGCACTACAGGTAAAGACAACGCTAGCATTTGGCTTTCGCTGTGTTGCACTGTGTGCTCATCAACATGCAGTGCAAACTGCGTATCTAAAGCTGAACATAATACTACTAATAATACTACATTCACACGAGATATGCGTGTGAATCTGGGTTCTTGAACGTGTTTTTAGCATACCGTGTTCACACTGAACTGCTGCTTTAAAGTACTAGAGCATGTACCTACAGTTGGAAGAGGCTTGGTGTGAAATGTCAGTGCGGTGCAAATCTCGCTAATCTTGCTCCAATTTTTTTCTTTGACAGCTCTACTCCAATAAAAGAAAGGCTTCGTGTCATATATTTCTGGCTGGGCACAAAATGCAATTATTAATTTCTCCTCCATGATCAATTCAAATGGTTTGCAACTCCATTAATTAAAAAGGATGCCATCCATACGTCACTAGCAAAGCCGAGTCTCTGATTGATCAAAGTTCAGCTGGTTTAACTTTCAATGCTTGTTAAATGGCAACAACAATTTTGAGGTTTTCTTTGTGTTTACCTCTTCCTTGTCATCCTCCTAGTGGTTCAATTCTTCCAGTGTCAATTCCTTGTGTCTCATTTCCCATTTTTATTTTCTCTTCTCTGTTTCTCTTCTGTTGCATCCTAATCTTCAAAATAATTAAATTCATCAAACAGGTTTAAAGAAACAATGAAAGAACTCATGTCTTTTTCTGCAGTCTTGCTGTTGTTAAAAACTGTGGTATAATTTACCTCAACTTATGTTTTGAGTTTTCTGCTAGCGCAGAATGTCACTGTGGTATATCACTTTTTAAATCCACACCCAGCAGCCAATCAGAATTGAGTATCCATCGATCCATTTATTAAAAAAATTGGTAACAATTAATCACAAAGTTTTACAAGTTACATTTTAAATGACAATGTGCAGCTTTCAAACAAAACATGCAGGCAAAACCACAGAAAAACCCCCACCCACTCACTTCTTAGATCCACATACACACAGATGCAGTTAAAACCCAAATTAACCCTTGTGTATACATCACAGTGAATGTGTGACAGTGGATATTCACATTTAATAATATCCTGTATCACTGGCCTGTTTCTGTGTATGAACCGCATGTCTTTACAAGTGGGAATGGGTTCATTGAAAAGACAAGGGGGAACGAGGTTAGAGAGCTAAAGCCCCAGAAGGACTCCACTACACTCCACTCAATAAGAAAAGCCCTAAATGGATTTCAGTGAGGGAGCTGCTCAGGGAGAACTGAACAGATTGATGGATACACGTTCTGCATGCTATAGCTGGTGGAACAGCAACACCAAAAGCATCTCACTGACAATTACAGCAGAGAGAGAAGAGCGAGATAACACCCGGGGAGGCGAGGCTTTTCAGAAAGATATTAGGTTTGGTAAGGAGGAAAAAACAAATCCACACAGATTCTATTGAGTCCACTTCCAGCACAGTGTGTCAAGAATCCTTGGTAGTATTGCATGAGTGTATGTGCAATTCAAATCCTCTTATTGTATATCTGCAGACTCAGTATGTTTCAAGGTCACTTATATCTGTAATTGATTACTGCAAGTGAGCAGAACCAGGCGGAGAAGCAATTTTCACCATTTCAACACTTCACAAAGACTGCATTGGTTTCTGCTGTTGATTGCTGACAAAGGAGGTACAGCCCATTAATAATGAAACCTCAAACGTATGACAACAGGTATCTACCATGAAATCTCAAGTCACACATAAAGGAACAGGCTGATACATCTGGATGAATAATACGTCGACTCAGAATTACAACAGTAGTTCAGTATGGTCAATTGAGCATAAAGCAGGGCTTCATTCAGTAAAGCCAAGGAAGAAATGAATCAAGGGCCAGATCAGACATGCAACAGGCCCACTTTCCCCTTTCAGATGTATAAAGAAACATAAAAAAGATCCATTCAATGTTAAATCCCAGCAATCTCACATTATGGGACTCAATCAATCGAGGGGGGGAGGCATTAGAAGGGCCACCTCACAATTCAAAAGAACACGAAGCTTAAGCATAACATCACAGGTACTATCCACTGAACTCAGTGCAAAAACATCAGCTTCTGGGGGGCTTTGATAAGAAATCTCGCTCTTCCTTTCCCTTCCCGTCACCGCTGCCTCGCAAGCAGCAGGAATTGTGTTGCTTGGGACAAGTTTTGAAGTCTCACTTGGACACGCTGCAAAGGAGCGGCGTGCAGGTGTTGATTAGACGTCAGCCTCACTTTGGGAGCTAAGTTGCTGTGGGAGTAGGCCATTCTTGATTTTCCAAGGGCACAGGGTGTATTAGAGACACTGCCAAAGGTCCTCTCCTAGAACTGCTGTTCACACAAAAAACAATGATACTGCAAATTAACATAATCATTTAGTCTGGTACTAATGCACTGAACGTCACGCAAAGGAGGTGAAAATCAGATGCCGAATGAGATGCACTTATCAAATTAAATGGTTATCATCCGATTAACATGTCTTAATCTTGCAGCTCTCACTCATCAATAATGCTCAAGTGTGGATGGCAAAAGGCCACATAATCAAGGCAAAAATTGCAGCTTCTGCTAATCACAATGTTAATCAAGAAATGTTTCTACATTTCTAAGAATAAGTATATGTAGCATTAATTTTATTTGAACAAGCCTAGAACATTATTTCTACAACAGTCTGCGGGCTTTCATCCCAGTCATCTGCCATTCAGTTTGTAAAAAACAATGCAGTTACTGATGATTTTGGTTGCTAGGCAACACTAAGTATTTGATTATTTATTGAATATAAAGAGGTATGCTTGTGTGTATGGAAGACTGTCAATTACTGATGAAGATGAGCCTTTTTTCATATTCTTTCTGAGGAGCAGATATGGACATTTGATGGGAACGTTCTTGTGCTTCTCAACAAGATGTGCTGCAGGGCTGACAGAGCTCAAGGGCAGACCGAGAAGTAATGAATAGCAGGGAAATCTAATTCTTTTTGTCTTCCTTGTGCATATGTAGAGTATTTTCTTTTAGCCACACAAATGGAAATTTATAGATGTTACCTTGACATTTTTTGACCAATGAAACAAAAAAGACTGTAAGTACGTAATGAATACATTTGTAAATCTTTTCAGGGAGCATCTGCGTATTTAGTAGGGGGAAAACGGGAAGAATGCGGGCTGCACGGTGGCGCAGTGGTTAGCGCTCCTGCCTCACAGCAAGAAGGTTACTGGTTCAAGTCCTGGCTGGGGGGGGGCCTTTCTGTGTGGAGTTTGCATGTTCTCCCCGTGCATGCGTGGGTTTTCTCCGGGTACTCCGGCTTCCTCCCACCGTCCAAAAACATGCTTCATAGGTTAATTGGTTACTCGAAATTGTGTGAGTGTGCATGGGTGTGTGATTGTGGCCCCTGCGACAGACTGGCGACCAGTCCAGGGGTGTACCCTGCCTTCGCCCATGAGTAGCCGGGTTAGGCTCCGGCAACCCAGTGACCCCGAAAGGGATAAAGCGGATTGGAAAATGAATTAATGAATGAATGAAAACGAGAAGAATCAAGGAATCGATTTATATTCCTACGATCTGACCAAATCGATCAATCTGAGGCAAGTTGTTAATTGAAATTAGAAAATACCATTTGGATTCAGGCACAGTAGGTTTATTTTACTTGTTTGTTCACCCTCTGGGTATAAGGTGAACAAACCCCTGTTAGGGGTCGCCACAAAACATGAGCTTTCACTGATTTGCACAGGTGGTTTTGGCAAAGATTATCATGCCAGATGCCCCTTCTGATACAGCCCTGTATTTTTAAGACACAGGGAGACCCAGACATAGTTGAGCAGAAGCAAGAAGGGAATTGAGGGAAGAAAATTTAAGCTAACTGCACACCCTGGGAAGTGAACACAGGTTTCCCATGTGCCAGGCCTATGTTCAGTCAACTGAGCCATTCAGCTGCTCCACAGTAGATTTATTTCACAATAACATAAAAATATCCAAATGCCATCACAGCAGACAACACACATGTGATGCAGCAACAAATGATAATACCATCATTGCCAATAATTCTTGTTTATTTGTACACATATTCATTTACACTTGATTATCTTGCAAGAAATACAAGGAATCTGGAAAACTTCACCTGCACTGTTCAGTTCCAGGTATTTATCTCTGAGTCACACGGGTTGAAGTTTTGGCTGAAGATGTCCTGGATCCATTTTAGGTCAGTGAATCGGATTGAACCGGATCATTCAATATAAACAAATATTGACTATGATTCCTATCTTCAACTGCAAATTATGATATGAATTGAATTGTTGTTAAAACGAATTGTTACACCCCTATTGTTCCATTTGTTTCCACAAAGAGGTTGTATAATTAAGTGCCTTGAAAAAGATAAACATTGCCAAAAAAATCCTCACTCAAAGTGGCATTAAGTTTTTCTGCTGACCCAAACAGGCTGATAACCGACTGTAATTGTTTCCTTGCCTGTAGCCAAGGAAAATTAGTGCTGACCCGAATATAAGTAGTTTCATTTCTGAAGGCGGTCAAATCGCCCAAATCTGAAGTCCTGTCGCAGTGAGCGCTTTAGGAAAAATGTAGGTCATCATAGGAAATCCACCTCTGACAAACCTTCAACCCCCCTCCAGCTCAAATTCAACTGACATCCTTGAGGCAGGAGAATTCTCTGGCAGCACACTAATCCTTCCGGTCACACTGAGTTTCAAATTCAATCTAGGTTTCCTCATTATTGGTTTTGGAGATACTGAGACCCCATATTGGTCAAGAGATAGTTCAGCTAATCTGATAAGGTACTACAGCAAGACCTGTAGAAACTAATGATTACTAGATCTGTGGGTCTGAGATTTTTAATAGCACACCACGGGAGAGGAAAGACAGAGGACTAACACCAGCTTTGGCTTAGCTATCTACTCACTGCTACATTCTTCAAATTTGGAGCATGCAGCAGTTGATTCTCATTTGTTTAAAAGGTAGGAAACCCAAACTGCGATTAAGATGTTTGATGGTTTGCTGAGGTCACACTATAAAGCAAAATACAATTTGGATGAAGAAAAATATGTGAAAGGAAACAATTTGCCAAACAGAATGTACACAGAAAACATTCATTTTGACTTGTGCTTCAGGAAAAAAAAAAAAAAAAATTAAGCAGGAAATAAGACTCTAAGGAAAAGTAAAAAAAGGCAACATGAGTACTGTATTTGTATTTTTTTTAGTATAACCTTTGTTTTTTTTTGTTTTTTTTTGCATGGTTTGGCCGCGGGGTGCGACTTATACTAAGGTGTGTTTTTGTTATTGTCCCACTAAAAACCACTAGAGGGCAATGTAGGTATGTGTGTCAATAATTGCTACTAATTGCTACCGCTCAGTCTTAAGGTATGTACACACTGAACTTGTGGAGCGTTCAAGAACGCGTTGAACGCATGTTTTTAAATGCCCTTGTGCATACAGTAATCATACTGAATTGTAGCTACTCGATACCAGCGCATGCATTAACATTTAGAGGCATGGTGCGAAATGTCAAAGACGTGCAAATCTTGCTCCAGGCTTTTCTTTTATAGCTCTTTTCTACAATATGGTGGACTTGGTGTCATTTATATTCGGCCGGGCACAAGTTGTAATTGTTGATTTCTCCTTTATGATTAATTTTCAAACCATTGGTATTTCATTGTATTTGAAAGGATGCTACATATATATCACTACCAAATCCGAGTCCCTGACTGAACTGTAAAAGTTCAACTGGTTTAATTTCAGTTCCTGCGCGCTTTGTACGTACAGCCCGAAAATTGACTTAAAAACTGGTGTTGCTATGCATGAACGTCAGAGTTTCGAAAACGAAAGCCCAAAACACAGACATGTACACATTTACATAGAATTTTCATTGAAAGCAGTCGCTCAAACATGCTTTTCTCTACCCGGTGTGAACAAATTATTACACCGGCCTCAGCAGAGTTGTTCAAAAGCGACACAAAGGCTGAAGAATTCAGTGGATTTAGTGATTTGAAGTACTATAAAGAGACAAGTAGACTTTTATGTTCTTTAAGCTGTGGTCATCTGCATAATTGTTCATATGTTCCGTGAAATATACTAGACATTTATTTAATTCCTACTATGTTTCATGCAGCAAATTTTGGTACGGTAGTGTGGCGTGCATATATTCAGTCAATTTTTGTTATCTACTATTTTCTGTTATTATGATTTGTCTTTTAAGATGAAATGTCTTTTTCTGTTTGCATATTTTGTTTCTCCCAGAAGTGCAACTTATATATGATTTTTTTTTTTCCATTATGCATTTTTGGCATTCGCGACTTATGACAGAGTGAATTTCAGTCCAAAAAATACGGTACTTCCTCTACACCTTCAAACATTTGTATTTTTCATCAGTTCTGTGTCATTTCTTCATTACATGTGTTTCTTATGAAGTCACATTTTCTTTTAAGTCTCCCCTTGATAATACAAGGGTTTTTGTCTCATGTAGTCTCAAATGCTGAGGGTAAACCACAGCAATTGTAAATCAAATTCCGACATACTCAAATCCTTCTCATCGGGGTGAGCAGCAAAATCAATACTGTTAACATGGTAAGAAATAGGTCGCAATGTGTCTGAGTCAAAGTAGCATAGGGAATCAACATATCCAGTACATTCCTGTATTTTGGGACTCAACAGCGGCGCAAAAAATAGACCTGAAAATTGTGCTCTGCCGTTAAAAGAGAATTGGTGAAAAGTTAAATGTTGACAGCCACAAACCTCAAGCTACCTAATCCAAATGATGCAATATGGCCGGCTAGTTTGTAACGTCTGCAGAATCTGTATATTAAATTAATATATTTTCAGGCAACACTGGAGGGTTCTGACTAAACACAGCGGTAAACAAAAGAAAGCATTTCTAAGAGCACACCTAAATCTGTGCAACATCACATTCAAATAGGTAAACTGGTTTGAGAATTATTTTTTCTGTATGCAATCTCATAAAAAAAAGTAAATAAAACTGCTCACTTCATTTACTTCATTGTGTTTAGACACATTTAAAACCTTTGAGGAACATTCTTCACTCATGCGTTTTTATCATCACCGGGATATTTTTTCCTGTTAGTTTGAACAACCTAAACTCAAGCAGGGTGGTGACCCACTTAGACTGTATTATGTATGTCAGATTTAAGGAGCGACATCGTGTGCATAAGCAGAATGATGATGATGATGAGGATGAAGGGAGACAGATTTTCACTGAAGATAGAAAGACTACTACAACATCTAGGATTTTTAGACTTTTTGGTCAGGCTGTAAGAAATAGAAAGTTATGTAGCACAGACTTGCATTGTAATCCAGTCTGCAGGGTGGAAATTGAAAATGGAGAAAGATCAGAGCAATTTCTGCGTAGATTATGCAGATGCAACCTCCAAGACAGCTTTCGTACACACTGGTGATGAAAGTTGTTTTTCCAGACAGTTAATTTAAATCAAACAATTAGAGAGCTTTAATTTGACTATTTAGATATAAAAAGTATCTGAGTGTCTAAAATCCCTCCATGTATTATTTTCAAAAGTGAACAAAAAATAAATTGATTTGATCCATAAACACTTTAATTCATTGTTATACTAATGCTTAAACATAGTGTTTGCTTACGTTAAGGGGAGAGTTTTTTTTTATTAATTCAGACAATCTGAATAAACTTTAGATTAGTCTGCTTTATTTTTGCATGTGAATTTAATAAAACATCTGGACATCAATTGATTAAAAAGGCATGGAAAAGAACATTTGACATATGGTTTGTAATTCTTGCTCATTGACACATTAGTTTTTTTAAAGCAGGAAATAAGAGATGTGTCAGATAACACTACTCTGGAACAGATTGTGCACAAAAAAGGGATGCCATCCAATGCATAACTTTATAGACAGCACTGCAGGAGGTGGTTGTATATACAGCGGATCAGTACAGATCCGTCTTGTCACAGCAATCACTTCATGTAGAATCCCTCTGTATTTAATTAGTTTCCTTTTATAATTTCATACTTTTTCACATCAGCTGTTTATATGGATTTGGATTTTTTTTTGTTAGTTAATTTTAATAACGCCAATTTTCCCTTTATTGTCATTGCTAATGTTTGCATCGTTTCTTCTTTAAATTGATAATAAAATGTGAATATATTTAAAAATGACTTGATGCAATGCTCCAAAGATTTTTCCTATTCTGAACTAACTGCTATCTAGCAAAGCTATATATAACTTTAATGGGTAACAGAAAAGGACAGTTGGAGGCAAATTCCACTCTCAGCCCAGATTTGAAAAATGCAAAAAAATGGGCGGGACAAGGGCAGGGGGGCTGAGCAGGGGAGGTCTTGTCTGTGATCAACAGTGACAGTGAGGTTATCTTGAGGTAATGTACACTGGATCTTCA
Organism: Adrianichthys oophorus; assembly: GCA_036245035.1. NCBI lineage: Eukaryota > Metazoa > Chordata > Actinopteri > Beloniformes > Adrianichthyidae > Adrianichthys > Adrianichthys oophorus. The sequence goes on from BSAI01000162.1 coordinate 3,566,328, forward strand.
ATAATGGAGACTGATACAGAGTGAAGTGATGCCAGTTTCATCACAGAACTTTCTGTGGAGGTTGATGATTTTTCTCTTCCACCTTCTCCAGAGGCAGGCGCTCATGGTCCAGAACCTTGTTTCGAACCGCTGGCTCAAGATGCTGCCACAGCAATGTCTGACGACATGGCTGAAGTTACGAGTATCATGAAACAGATCAATGATGCCTGAGACTGGATAGAAATTCTGGCGGGTGACACAACAGCACCTGGCACAGCTGAGGGTTTGCAGGAAGTGAAAAGCTAATTTCAAATCCCAGGCGGAGTACGCTGGATTCAAGGCCAATTGCACTCAACCACTGTTGCCTAACTTCCAAGTTGCCTGTGAAGTTGTGCAAGCCAGTAGATTTTTGAAGACCAAAAGCAATACACCTACCAGCCATGCTAAAGCTAATTCTTCCTACCAATACAGAAGCGCTCATCCTGGCAGTTTAGGAACAAGCCCTGAGCACCAGAGCAATAGAAGCTCAGCTCTACCACAACAGGTTAGACCCAAGGTGTGGACTGTGCAAAGAGGTGCCTGAAAAAATCCAGCAAATAACTGCAGAATGTAAGATGCTGGCTGGGAAAGCATACATGGAGCGCCACAAACAAGTGGCTGGAATAGTATACAGGAACATTTGTGCAGAAAATGGACTGGAAACCCAAAAGTGAAAATGGGAAACACCTCTAAAAGTGGTAGAGAATGAGAGAGCAAAAATCCTGTGGGACTTCCATATACAGACGGACAAAGATGGCAATGGTGAACCAACCAGACATTGTAGTGGTGGATAAAGAACAGAGGACAGCTGTTGTGGTGGATGTAGCAGTACCAAGCGATGGTAACATCAAAAAGAAGGAACATGAGAAACTGGAGAAATACCAGGGGCTCAGACAAGAACTGGAGAAAGCTTGGAAGGTGAAGATGACAGTGGTGCCTGTAGTAATTGGAGGATTCTGGGCTGCAACCACCAAACTGGAGGAGTGGCTACAGCAGATCTGTGGAAAGACCTCAGACATCTCATGCCAGAAAAGTGCAGTGCGAGGAACAGCTAAGATAATGCGCAGGACCCTCATCTCCCAGGCCTCTGGTAGAGGACCAGAGCTTCGGGTAAGGTACCACCCATGGAGGGGTATATATATATACATACACACAATATATAAAATTTTTAGGAAAAATGTGGTCCTTAGTTGACAGAAGTATCCGAGTAAGAAAAGAAAATTTCTGCCTTTGTGTGTTTTTCTGCTCAATTAAGAATGATTGCGTCTATCAGACGTAGACAATAAATTCTGTTAATCTGTTGGTTCATGTGTCGAAGCGTAAATCATATATAATGTTTTCACATATAAAGCAAAATGCAAAATATGGGTTCTTACCCAAGATGTGTTCAAACATTTAGTATTCATGTTTTGAAAAAAATGAATGCACTAAAGCAGTTTTTTTTATTCTTACAGCTATAGCTTTAATAGAATTTAGTTCAAAGCTGACATTGTTCAGATTAGAGACTTTCATCTTTCATTGATAAAAGAAGTTTTAAATATTTGACGCAAGCAAATGTTAAATATTTTTAAATAATTTTACAAAACTTTTTTTTTGTTATTATTATTTACTTATTACACCTTCAAGAGAGATGATTCATTATCTAAAGTAAAGCTGATATAAAAGGCCCTATCTTTTTGTGTGGTTCTTGGGAAGTTTTACATAATCATACATCTATAAAATTGGTTTTATGGCTCTGAAACAGTGTTGATTATTGTGGATGAAATTCTCATTATTTATTAATCCAATGTTGATGATTGTTGTAGGCCAACACCATGCTCATAGACTGATTTATTGACTGCTGGCTTTCAATATTCTTGCTTTAAAACTTGCACATTAATGCACTGAAGCACATCTGTGCACCCACAGTGTGAAGAATCAGAGCTCTATTTTGTAGACTAAGACCATGGCTGCACATTGAGTAACAAAACATGGCTACAAGTCCTGCACGCTTAAGTGCACAGCTATGGATTAGAGGTTAGCTCACCTGTACCCCTTGATTATGCACTTTGCAGAGACAACCTAAGCATTGCTCCATTGTAATTGACCTCCTGTTAAACCAAGCAAGCTCATACCTTCCTGTAATGGTTCCTGTGAATAACATCTTTGGTTTCTTTGCATGATGCGCGGCCAAGTCTTGTGGCATTTTGCTCTGCAATTACCACAAAGAAGCAAACCTTCCAAGCACAAGATTTTATTATCTTTACATAGTCTTAGTGACTCCTAGATGGCAACTATCTCACCATGTTCTCAGGTGATTCAGCATGAGTTCCATTAGTCCATAGCTGGAAAGCTGTGTCTTTAGTTCATGGCCTCTGGCCTCTGAGTGGTTTCCAAACCACTGAATTCACAAATTAAAGGAACAGATTCCTGCAAAAGAAGGTACAATGGATCATTTTAACTGATTTTTTTATTCAGGATGGTGACAATGGAAGTTAAAATGTTTGTGTTGTATTTTATGTCTTTGATTTACAAAAAAAAAAGATTTGCACAAAAATAAGAAGCTTAAAGAGATTTTTCTCTCTCAACATTAGTTTGAACTGTGCCATTATTTATTAAAAATGTGTCATGATATCAAATTTGTTTTACTAACCTTTTTTGACAAAGAAAGATAAATAGTATTTTGACACCTTTCTAGGTCACACATTAATCACAACATAAATGTGTGTGATTGCTGCTCATGGAATGTGGATCAGAATTTAAAATTGGCAACTGTGGTATAGTGGCTCTAATTTAATATAGCTTCAAGGCAGTGTTTGTGACGACCTTTAAAATGTCATGCCACAGCATTTCAGAGGTATTTAGGTTTGTTGTTCTGTAAAAAGGGTTTACATTTATTGCAAGTTAAAAGTTGAGCTTAACATATAGCCCTTTCCAGCATGATGTTCTCAAGTGAGCAAATGGACAACAAGAGGGCCCTTCATGCATTAATTACAACTACATCTCCCCCCCTACATTCAAATGCGTGTCAAAGGGACACAGATATTTGGTCATCGTTAAAGAGACATTCTAATAGTGTGTGTTGCTCATCTGTGTGATTGATGATAGAGCCTTGCTCCCTGTGGTCCCTGACAGGGTCTCAGTGGACCAGTCCCATGGCAACTACTCAAATGTGACAAGTGTACCAAGATTCCGGACAGCAGCCAAGGTGAGAACAGGACAGATGGGAAGAGTGACTTCCATAACTTTGAACCAAACAACCTACTTTAAGATTCCCTCTAAATTCGTCTGAGGCTACGTTCATTCATTCATTCATTCATTCATTCATTTTCCAATCCGCTTTATCCCTTTCGGGGTCACGGGGTTGCCGGAGCCTAACCCGGCTACTCATGGGTGAAGGCAGGGGATACCCCTGGACTGGTCGCCAGTCTGACGCAGGGGCGAGGCTACGTTCACACCTCTAAAATGCACGTTGACAGATTGCTTTGATGAAAAGTCTACGTAAATGCACATATATGCATGTTTTTAAGCTTCCACGTTCAAACCTCTTGTGTCCACGCATTGCTACACAAGTTTTTAGTCAGTTTTTGCTAAGCACGTTCAAAACCCACGTTTGGCGCATTCTTGACACATGCCCCTTGTGTAGGTAGCATTAAAGCCCTGATCCTTTCCTGGTCCCTTCATCAGATCTGGCTAGAATTGAGCCCCCAGTTGTCGAGGGTAATCACTTTGGTCGCACATTCCAGGATGTACCAATGAGCTTTGAAAATTGATCACATATCTCACAGGTGCTGTTATTGAAAGCAAAAAAGGCAGATCTTCTCTGCAACCAGCACCGAAAACCTGTAATACCGTCAAACAGAACATTCTCCTGCGATTTCCTGTCAAACTTTACATAAATAAAGTGGGGAGAGGCTGGAACTCATGTCACCTGAGGGGACGACAGCGCTCACACCAGCAGTCTACTGCGCCTTGCTCCTCCTCTTCACGCATGAATGGCATCCTAAACATGACTGCGCTGACCTTGATAGCAGCCATCTAACACCTGGAGGAATTCTCTCCATCTAATTACATTTGCCACTGCCAACATTTCAGTGAAAAGAAGGACTGTTATCCACATTGGTGTTATTAGAGGAAAAAAAAATGATTGTATCAAATGAGGTAAACTGATTGCTTTTTACAGGGATTTCTGAAAAGATGAATAGGTGAAAGAAATATTCAGAATTCAAGGATTCATAAAGCAATTTCATTGATAATGTCTCAATAATAGAGGTTTGCTACATCCAAAAAAATTCTGGAAAATACGTGCCAATCAAATTCCATTCATACTTTTTATCACTTTGGTGCTTTAAAAACTTCACTTCTTCTCGTTTTAGAATTGTGTCACCACAGAAATGTTTCAAAATTGAGAACAGAATCACACTGTTTATATGTATTTTGCCAGCCCCCTCCAAACACACACCATCACTAGTTTATTGCAAACACCAACATTAAACTAACATAATCACATGTTGACCTTACGTCCAAGTTCCACTGAAAATGTGTAGCTGTGAAGTGAATGCAGTTTGTTTAGGTCTACTGAGACTACAATGTTCAACAATCAGTGGAAGTATGTACAGCTTAATCTTTTTATTTTCTAAGAATATATATATATATATATATATATATTTTTTTTTTATTTTATTTTTTTTACTTGTCCTGTCCAACAGCTGAGCAAACAGATATGAGCTGAGAACCTCTTGTATTAGACAGATTTTACTCTTACAATCAGGGGTTATAAATCATAGCGAACACAAAATGTATGTTGGTATAAGCCCCTTTTGTAATTTAAACCAAACTTTATTAATATATATATATTTTTTATTTGTCTTTTTTGTTGGACCGGACGGAAAAGGAAAGGGGAAAAAGGAGAGAGTTGGGGGGTGGAGGGGGGGAAAGAGAGATGGTGCATTATAGCAGTTAGAGAATGGCTACAGGGAAGGGAAGGTAGAGTTGTTAATCTACAGGCAACAAAATGCTGGAGCTTATACCCATTGCAATAGTGAATGTTGGTCTAAAATGGGCACGGCCTGTCCACACACTCAGCTGTTACATACCTGCCGGCTCCGAGAGTGTTCACAAACTTGTCCACATCCAGTTCACACGCACACTTGTGCATACCAACCAACACATGTAAAGCATTACATTCTGTCATGCACACTATTTGAAGGTGCAAAGGTGAGCCGACGCCTGTACTCAGGTGAATGTTATGTTAAGCTGAAGTGGATGATGGAATGCACAAAAAAGGAGGGAGAACCCCCAGCCATCCCCACACCAAGACACCCGCGCCGACCAGGGCCCGCCCCCGCACCCATACTGTGGGGTCAATGGAGGAGATCCACCCGCCAGGCAGCCCAGCCAAGCACCCAGACCAGGGCCCGCAGGACAGCCACACACGGGCCCCCAACACCCGAGTGCAGTGAGGTACGGAAGCGCAGAGCGCAAGGCCCAGCCCAGTCAGGAGAGCAGCCCTCCCACTGCGCCAGGTGGCCCAGCGCGGGGCCCCACCCCCGAGAGCCCCACCACCCCAGACAAGCCGCCCACCACCACCCAGGAGTTCTGGGCATCCCCCCACCTCAGCCCCGGGTACGAGCCCGGGCCCCCCACGGGAGACCCGCTCCAAAGCTCCAGGCAGCTGCGGAGATCCAGAAGAGAGCACGATGGGGGTCAGCTACCCCCATCTAAGAATATTTTTAGTATTACGATAGCCATTGAACTTTCATAATAATGCAGGTAAGAAGGAAAGAAAATAAAACAATGTAAAGATCGCCATATCAACATGGTGATTTTAATTTGCCACAATGTAGTAATGGGGGAGTTATTATGCTTGAATTTTAAGGGTCTAACAATTAATTTTAACGATTCGATTCATATAATTTGGGGTTGACTCTGCTATTCATAGTCATTATTGGTTCATGTTGAACGATCTGATTCACTGACCTAAAATGGATCTTTAGCCAAAACTTCAACCAGTGTGACTCAGAAATAAATATCTTAAAACAGATTCTTTGCATTTCTTGGAAGAAAATCAACTCAAAATCAATAAAATGTGTACAAACAAACATTTAAAAAGGGAAATAATGTCAATCCATTCAGATTTTAGTTTCATAAAGTTCAGTCCACTGTTGTTTTTCCTCATCAAAAATAATACAAAGGGAACATTATTGGTACATTCTTTTTTTTTTTTTTTTTTTTTTTTTTTTTTTTTTATAACTTGTCCTGTCCAACAGCTGAGCAAACAGATATGAGCTGAGAGCCTCTTGTATTAGACAGATTTTACTCTTACAATCGGGGGTTATAAATCATAACGAACACAAAATGTATGTTGGTATAAGCCCCTTTTGTAATTTAGACCAAACTTTATTAATATTGATTTTTTTTTTGTGTCTTTTGTTGGACCGGACGGAAAAGGAAAGGGGAAAAGGAGAGAATTGGGGGGTGGGGGGTGGGGAGAGATGGTGGATTATAGAAGTTAGAGAAGGACTACTGTGAAGGGAAGGTAGATTTGTTAATCTACAGGCAACAAAATGCTGGAGCTTATACCCATTGCAATAGTGAGTGTTGGTCTAAAATGGGCACGGCCTGTCCACACACTCAGCTGTTACATACCTGCCGGCTCCAAGAGTGTTCACAAACTTGTCCACATCCAGTTCACACGCACACTTGTGCATACCAACCAACACATGTAAAGCATTACATTCTGTCACGCACACTATTCGAAGGTGTAAAGGTGAGCTGACGCCTGTGCTCAAGTGAATGTTATGTTAAGCTGAAGTGGATGATGGAAAGCACGAAAAAGGAGGGAGAACCCCCAGCCATCCCCACACCAAGACACCCCCCGAGGCGGCAGCGCCGACCAGGGCCCGCCCCGGCACCCATACTGTGGGGTCAATGGAGGAGATCCACCCGCCAGGCAGCCCGGCCAAGCACCCAGACCAGGGCCCGCAGGACAGCCACACGGGCCCCCAACACCCGAGCGCAGTGAGGTACGGAAGCGCAGAGTGCAAGGCCCAGCCCAGTCAGGAGAGCAGCCCTCCCACTGCGCCAGGTGGCCCAGCGCGGGGCCCCACCCCCGAGAGCCCCACCACCCCAGACAAGCCGCCCACCACCACCCAGGAGTTCTGGGCATCCCCCCACTCCCAGCCCCAGGTACGAGCCCGGGCCCCCCACGGGAGACCCGCTCCAAAGCTCCAGGCAGCTGCGGAGATCCAGAAGAGAGCACGATGGGGGTCAGCTACCCCGCTGTATGGTCACATGTCTGAAAAATTCAAAATGTTTCCAAACATTGGACTGTGATGATGGTTGATCGTTTTTTGCTGCATCACGCGTGTTGTTGGCTGTGATGGTACTGTAACAAAAACGCAGAAGGCGTGTGGATCCATCTGCAACATTTTAATGCCCAAAGGCAAAACAGGAAGAAGCAGAGATTAAATCAAGGAACGGGCCAGGGTAGAAACACAGAAGCCAGGCAGGAGACGAGGAAACAGGCAATAGTCTGTAACAGGAAAGCAAGGTAACAAAAGCATAGACTGTACAACATGGAAGTTAATACAAGACTACGCAACAAACAGAATGTAGAGGAGAGCTTTAAACTAGTGGCGGTGATGAATAATGAGAATCAGCTTTGGAAACAGGAACAGGATGCAGTGCATGCAGTAAACCAAATGGCGATCAGGACTCAGGAGAG